>QUSF01000060.1:1741240-1859931 GCA_003676055.1 Chloebia gouldiae
GGGGCTCCCGCCGGAGGGGGAAGCGCCGGCGGCGGGAGCGGCGCGGGTGCGCCACCTGGCGGCGGCGCGGGAGCGGGTGGGCCGGTCCCGGGGCCGCCCGTGCCAGGATCCGGGCATCTCCCGGGAGCGCAGCTCGGCACCTCCGAGCGCCCGCTTCAACTCGAGTTCTGCTCCGGTTTTCCCACTTTTCCTGACGGCTGCAGGAGACGCTAAGAAGTTTGCAAATGTCAGTGTTACAGTGTTACGATGGCGCGCAGCTCAGAGGGATGGTCGCTTCTACAGAGGTTTTTAAATAACACAACTAATACGTTTCCGGCTGTACTTTCCGGAATGGGAAGGACTGGCAAGTTTACTAAAATCAGATGTGACTGACAGAGCACAGAAAGCCTCAAAGAATGATGGAGCTGCTCTCTGGGGCAGTTAAACGATGTGTTTAATTTTGGTTCGGTGAAAGTCCAGAATTGGGGATTTTCAGTATACTAAACACCCCAAAGGATTTTGGCCATGACTGACACCTTTCCAAAGGATGAAAAGACAGCTGGACTCTATATCTGTCTATACGAGTGCAAATGATGGCCAAAATTCCACTTTCCTATCACTGTGTTCAGTAACAAAAGAATGTCTTATATGATTTACAGGTAGTGCCTATTGTAGCCCCTATAAGTAAAACCTGCTGCTGGAAATACCATTCACTTTCATTCAATGAGTGCCTGAGTACCTCACTCTTGTCAATATTTGCCTCTTTCCAAATTATGTTCATAGTTGCCCATGATCCAAACAAACCTTAACCACATTTTACACACATTCTGCTTTGCAAAAGTTAATTCCCTAAAGCTGAAAAAAGTGCATTTGGGAGAAAAAGGTGAATAGGGGAATAAAATAGAGAAGTTTACAGGGAAATATGGTAATTCACCAAGAAGTGTACCATTAAGCAAGAGGAAAATTTTCCCTGAAAGCCCATTCTTGAATAAGCAAAGTCAGCAAATGAGAAGAAAAAAATTACTGTGTAGAACTAACATTGAAATGCAAAAGTAGATGGCAATCAACATTAATTAGAAAGTGATGAGATTTCATCAGGGCAGCAAAAGCCCTAAGGGGAAAATCCGTGCCTGGAAGGGCTATGGGCAGCAAAACATTTGTATATTTCAAAGTCTAAGGAGTATTATTAGAAGAGAAGGCTAAAAAATATGTATTTTTTTAACAAATACTCCAGGAATGTATTTTGAAAGAAAGGGAGGACATGTTTGCTCGATTATGGACTCAAAAAAGAAGAAGCATCTCCTAAGAACATACAAAAAACAGCAGACCCAGAAAAATGGCATACATGTACCAATAAAATGCCAAAAGAATGGTCAGAAGAACTGAGAGAGTAACTATCTTTCTGACTCTACTTCAAGGAAATCTTGGCATAACAGGCAAATCTTGAAAGATTTAGTGTTCAGTTTCCTGATAAGGTCCAAAAAAATTAATTAAGGTGACCAGTTAGAGGCTGATTAGGCTGACATTAAACAACTTGAAAAAAAAAAAAATAGAGAGAGATAAAAATCCAATGTATGGACAGTGTTTTTATGGGAAGTGGCCTGCCAAGTAAATATGATTAATATTTTTGTGAAGAAATTATCAGTGTGGTTAGTAAAGTTACACAGCCACATCAATAACAGGTTTTTTACAAGTGTGCTATTCAATGATAGATTACATTCTCATTACACTGTAACCTATTAGGGACCAGATAAGCTGAATGTAGTTGAAACATAATGTGCTTTAATAGAGCTTAATGTAAAAACACGTGTCCAGATGACAAAGTGCCAGCCACTCTGGAGCAGTGTGTGGCTTACTCTGCACACAGGGAAGGGTGTCAGGGTCAGAGTAGGAAAGAATTGTCTGATATTCCTAGGGAAAGGGCGCCTAAAGAGGATGAAGCTATCCCTGCATGTTTCAGAGGAGCACAAGTAGGAAATAGTAGATTTTTGCTCTGCTTGAAACACCAGTGAGACAAATGTTGAAAACCGTCCAGTTTTGGTATCTGCATTTTAAAAATAGATATTGAGAACACTGAGAAGGTTAAGAAAGGAACCCTAAAAATAATGTGAAGTAGTTCCTCTCCAGGGAGAGTCTTCAGGTGCCCAGTCTATTCAGCTTTTCAAGAAAAGAAGTGATGTGATTACACTGTGTAAGTACCATCATAGGACTATAATAGCAGGTACTAATAGGATCTTTAAGTTAGAGAATAAAACATAACAGGAGCCAAAGTTTAAACTAGGTAGTGCAGCTCAAAGCAAAAGTAGCTGATTAAACAGTACCTGTCTACTAGAGAGAATTCAGAAGTGAGACAGTCCTGGGAAGTGAAAGACAATCTGGTTTTATATTCAAATTAAACAAACAAACACAGATAGAAAGCATGCTTCAAGTGTAAGATGTGACATTCTTCACAGTTAATTTATAATCTAGTGGTCACTTCTCAACCTTAAATTACTCTTAAATAAAAAAAAAACCAGAATACTTCATTACTTTGGTGCTGAAAGCTGAACTACAATTAACTAAATCAATGCTTTGACTTAAAATCACCCAGTGTGGTGTCATAGTTGATGGTGGTTCTTCCTGTGTTTTTTTCTGTTCACAGGAATCTCTTCCCCAGAGCTCTGCTCTGGTCCTGGCACAAGAACACTATGCTTTCAAGTACAGCTGTAAATGTTTTTTCTCAAGCCAGAAAGACATTTGCCACAGCCCTACCCTACCCTATGTTCTCTCCTTCAAAGAAACCCAAACCCATAGAAGCATACTAGGCATTGTCACAAATCTCATTGCCCAAATTACAGTGAAAATCACAATCTCTACTTTTATATGCTAGTAATTTAATAAAATAATTTTACAGCATCAGTAGCATTGGGATGAGGGGTGTATACCTGGATTTTGAATATTATATATGACTTTAACAACAGATTACAAATTCTCCTCCCCATGTTTCTGAAGTGACAATAATTCCATCAGAACTTTACCTTGCAGAAAGCTACAAGACCATCATATTCAAGCTTGAGTGTTTGAAATAGGGTTAATAAGTAGAAAAGAAGTGGCATATGAGGAACTCCAACTCCTGATTCTTGATATAGAGAAACTCAGAAGCTGGATTTAGGCAACAGCTGATAATGAGCAAAGAACACATTGAAATTCACTGCATGACTATCTCTGGCATACGCCACAACACTTTGCCATTTCATGAGGTAAAATTCCTTAGTTTATACCCTTTTTTGTTTAAAAGGTAATCACTATGCTTGCATTGTGCTGGATTGTGTGTCTATACCAAAACCCAAATGATCTCAAAGGAAATAGCAGAAATTTCTTTAGTTAAAGATGAGGAATCTCCACCAGGTTACTAAAGGCCTCTGTTATGAAATACCATAGGGTTTTGTGGACCTCATTGTCAGGAGGTAAAATGGCAAAAGGTTTAAAAATTAGACTTTACAATACTAGGCTGCCTAAATTCTGCTGAAGCGGGGATTTACCTGGAATTTAGGAATCTTTATCCAGAAGACTACTGAAGGTGGCATTGCAGGATGTTGAAAAGGCCTATATTAGGTGCACTGGCTCCCTTTATCACTAGAGGGAAGATCATCCAGGAAGAAACACAGAGTGTGCAAACTTGATGCCTTATTGTATATAGGACCTAGATAGACCCAAAGGTCAGTCATTCTGTGTTGAACTGGGCACAGGCAAAAGCAAACTTACAGAAAATACACACCACAGGGTAGGTGAGAAGTCCCTCCCCTCTCTCTCCTCTCAGGAGGTTCTGGTCAGTTCTCTCTGCCTTGAGTGTGACTGTCCCCACGGAGTTAGGGCCTTAGAATGTGTGACTGGGAGAAACCTGGGGTTGGTGCTAACTTCAGTGCAGTCTGAAGGTTTCTTGATGCTGATGGACAGCAGGAAAGCTGACTGAAATATGGTCTCTGTGTGTGTGCACAGGAGAAGAAATTCTTCTGCCTTCCCTGGCTATGAGACTGAAATTAATTCTTTTCTACATCTGGAGAAGAGCAGAAGAGATGTTAACACTGTGAGACCATGCAAACAATAAAACAATACCACCCCCTCACCCATTTGCTGCCAATACTGCGCTTTGACTTACAAACCCCACTGTGTCAGTTCATTCAGAGAGTTAATTGAACCATACATCTTTTTTTGTCCTAACTGACATTGATAATACCCCATCCATCTTCCTATTCATACGCTAATAGTTACAATACCTGTCAATTTATTCCAGAATCCTTCCTTAGATTGTGATACTGCTTAATTTTACTGTAACATTCTCTGTATCACTATAGTCGCCACTGTAGTTCTGGCTTCATTTACTTAAGTAAATTTGAAACGTTTCTGAGAATACTTTGACACTCTAAAGAAAGTTTCTGCGTCAAGTCCCAGACAAAAAGGGATCAGTGTTTCAGCCAAAATAAACTGCTCACTGGAGCTAAAGGAAAAGTTCAATAGAATTTATAGGGAAAGTGATATTTTAATTTAAAAACTATGAAAAGAGTTCAAAGGAGCCTTACCTTCTTTGATCTCTATTAAGTTTTCATAGTGAGATAGTGCTCCCTGTGTTCCAAAGGGAAAACCTGTCATATTTCATCATATTTGTTTAGTATCTGCTTTCAATATAGATTTTTATTTTTTTGTAAAGTACATCCCAGGAGATAGCTACTGATGAACCCCTTTCTGCCTGTTCCTTATAGCTTCCAAAAGCTATTATAGCTTCCAAAAAATATGTTGAATGAAAAAGTCACCTTTCTGCAATTTCTTTCTCTTCATAATAGCTCGTTTAGCTCCCTTAAACTTTCAGCATTTTCCATATTTCTCACTAATCTCATCTAGAGGTTTATTCAGCCCTTAGTCAAAATATTGGCTTTGCCTTTGCAATGTAAAAATATCAAAATATTAGTTTTCTTCTGTTATTTGGTATTTCCCTTGCTTTCCTATAAAGAGAGGTATTTAGATGTCTCATAGAAAAAGTGAACAGGCAAAACTTAGCCCCAGGTCTGCAGGGCAGCCAAGGTGGCACTTCCTGCCATCCCAGCCAGGTGGCTTATCCTACAGGACACCAGGAACTTGAATATAAGTTCTCACCTTATGTACTGCTCCTTTCCTACTTATCTCCCTTTAAGGCAGAGCATGTATAATTAAAAATATTGAAGATTGACCAGGACCCCCACAAGCTTCTGTTATTAAGCTTAACATCTTTCACAGTCCACAGCATGAGGGAAAATGAGGGAAATTCTATGATGAGCATCTCCCTGAAACAGTCACCCTGACCAGCTGGAGACAGGACTTAGCTTAACTGTGCAATGGTGCTCGGATTTATATTTCTGCATCTGTGCTCGTGCTCTGGTGCTGACAGACACACAGAGAGTGAAGCACAGTCCTGCTGAGGCAGAATGTCTTAACACACAGCTCCAAAATGGTGTCAGTTTTTAGTGTTTTAATCATCTTCCAGGGAAAATGTTGTGAAGAACCTAAACCAAACTGTCACCAATAAAAGAAATTCTTCTTACAAAACAGACAATTTGGAAATGTATTAATCAAGACTGCATAATGAGTAGAACCTGAGTAGAGTCATGCTAAGTGCTTGTTAGGTGGCTCATAACTTCTGTGGTACAGTGAAAAATCTTGGAAGCAGAAGTTGCCAGTTTCATGCCATTCTCTAATGCCTAATAGAAATACAGAGTTGAATCTCTGTGCAGAAAAAAATCCCTCTGTATATTGTGGACAATATATAAAAAACACTACTGCAGTTTTCAAATTAGTGGCAGAATTTTGCTTTGCACTATTTTAGTTGAAACATATCACTGAATATGCTATAGAACAAACAGTAGTCACACAAAGTTACTTGTTCAACCGACATCCTGCATCTTGCTCCTTAATCAATCACCAACAAGTCTCTAAATGCAATAATGAAAAATAGATTTATCCGGGATATGGTGAGAGGATATTTTGGGGGGCAATTCAAACATATGCAGAGATTCCTGGTCTTGCTTGAGAGACAGGAAGCATATACCTGAAGTAATTGGGCATTCTCTACTAGTACACCTTGCTAATGACCTTGAACAGAGGATTTAAACAGTGTCACAGATGCTTGGCCAAATGGAAGACAGTAATATGTTCTCCAGAAAACAGATGAGTGAGGTTACTAAAAGAAATTTCCCAAGAGAGATTCCTGGGATTGATCACCAGTAAAAGGATCATAAATGACCACTGTGCATACAAACAAAATGGGAATTTAATTGACAACATAAAATAAGGTGCCATTGGCAATTGAGAGAAAGGCATGTATGGAATACAGCAAAATCTTATTGATGCAACTGAGAGAGACGTGATGAAATTCAATAGTGCATAATGCCAGTCATGAATTTACAGACTGAAAAGACATATTTCTGCTCTTACCTAGAAGCTTCTTGGTTGGGATGGTGGTTCATGAAGATGACAGTGTCAGAAAGATCCCATTAACACCCTCTCCCTCTTCAAATGTGGCCTTAAAATGCATTAGCAGATAGCATCAGCAGTGATGGAGGGGCATACAAACTTTTTCATGTGATCCCTCAAGAAAACCCACCTGGAGTTGCCCTTGTAGAAGATGCAGAAAAGGAGATCTAGGAGACCAAGGGAGTAAAGAATTATTTATGAGCAAGTTAAAAGCTCAGCAACAAGGGGAAAACTAAACAGGATTTGATGATCTTTGTTGGTATATTAGGAAAGCTAAATGCAGTACAAGGAAAACAGCAACTTTGGATTTGGCCCTTAAGAAAAAGACTGCAAATTGAGCATATACAAACGACTATAAAAGAAAATAAAAAGAGGAAAGCTTTTAATTAACAGAACTGTGTAATTTTCTCATTGCCTAACTGGAATTAAAGAAGACATAATAAACTGATGTGAAGGAATTATTAAATGATGGCATGCAATAGCAAAGTTTGGACTAGATGATCCAGGAAATCCCCTTTGTCCATATCCAAATTTAGCTTTAAAATTTGTCAGGATAATTATTTCCTTTTCTTCCCCTAAAAATAGCATTATAAGAAGACACCAGATGGCATCATAGAGAGTTTTACAAGCTCTGTACTTCCAGACTTTCATATCTGTAGGTTATGGCTAAAATGCTGTGGCACATTAAGCATAGTTTATGATGTTCCCACATATGCTACTTAACATGGTTTGCTGTTGAAAGCTGTGACTGAACAGGTTCTTAGAAGCAGTGCTACTGCTCAAGGGAAGCAGTTTCATAACTAGATACTAAAATTCCTCTTCAAATGGTATTTTTACCACCAGTTTGAATGAAAATTGCACTGAATCCTAGGGATGCCGAGTCCATTAAAAAAAATTAAAAAATGAGAGCCTAGGATTTTGCTCTCTCATTTTCTTATTTCCTTCCTTAGATCTTTCTTAAATCAAGAGGAAGGGTATTTGTTACCTGGACTGCAGCTCAGACTACAGCCTATCGAGTCTTTGGTCTGAATTAAAGGAAAAAGTATGCAGAGTGTTTACTTAAAAAATTGATAGAGCTCAGATTTTAAATTTTTGGCTATTACCTCTTGTCATCCCCTTTGTGCTTTAGATTCCTGTACTCCTGTAAGGCTAGTTTTCAAAAGTAAGTGTTCTGAACTCATCACTCAAATACTTCAAATACACTCAAATGCATTGTATTGTGTCCTCTTACCTAATATATTTATAAAGTGTTTATCACTACAATTACAGTGGCCATGCTGGAATGACAGAGAAACAGCCCATGCAGGGGAAGAACTGATGAATTATTTATAAGTACACTTTGAGCAAAAAAATCATTTGAGGAAATTTGTTCATCAAGTTCTAGTTCTAATCTCTGATGTGGACCTTTTTTTTTTTAATAAAAGATTGAGCACAGCAGTTTGCAATAACATTGCTTTTTGTCTGACAGAAAATTAAATTGCTGAAATCCCTTTATTACATAACACCTTTATTTGGCATATGCCTTAGTCAATATGTTGTCTAAAAGCTGCTTTTTGTGAAGAGACTAAAAGTTTTGTTGTCATACAAGTCAATGTAATGGTTTATTATAACATCATCTTGGGAGAAGAAAAGGCTTTTCTGGAGTCAGTAAGGGTTTGTTTGTTTTTTGCTAAAGATAGCAATGCCTAATTAGGGTTCCTGTAAGAGAGTCCATTATGATCACCTCCTCTGGTTTTCTACAACGCTAATGATGTTATTAACATTTAAATTGTTAACATTGTTTTTAATATCAAGTATCATTCCTAGTTCCATGTTTTATGAGAAATTTAAAAAAAAAAGTTATTTTTTCAACTTGTTTGTATTTCAAGAATGTATATAGAGGTTTATATTTCATTATGCTTCTCAAACTTTACAAACTAATTTTTGATCTTCAAAGTAAATTTGTAGAAATTCATTAGTTGACTTCTAAGCTACCCATGAATATAGAAAAACTTACTTCCACTATAAATCACTTTCTTCCTTCTATCTATACCATCAATAAAAACTAGCAAAATATTTCAGTAGGTAGGAAAGCTGCCCTGCCTGTATTGTGACAACAAAAAGTACGCATGCATGCAAAGCATGCATTTAGTAAAATACTGATGTTCTTTTCTCTAGTCACAGCATAACCTTGTTCTGGTTTCTTTACCTTGAATACTTCAATTATAAACAGAGTGCTTGTTTTAGTACTAGTGGCAGCTACCTGTCCTGCCACATATAAGCCATCAAAAAGTTTTTTCCCCAAATGCTTTCTTGCTTCCAAATAGTCCAGAAAGGCCTAAGAGAAATATTTTGTCATATTTATCAAATGTCAAGCCTTCTGGCTTTTAGAAAATCAGCTTTTAGGCAGGATTTTGAAGACAAAAGGCTGCAATTATTTTTTATGAAATTCTCATCCCTTTAGCTTGTTAGGACATCCAGAGAAATCAAAGAAAGCACAGGGACTTTCTCTACACCTTGAGATAGGAGAAGCCTCCAGCCTCCTCTCCTCACCATGTGGGGGCAAGTCAGGGCTCTGCAGTACAGAAGTGAAGGAAGGCTGTGTCTGAGAAACATTACTTTCCACTTGTGAGAGTGGTGGAAGATCCTGTAATTGGAAACATGTGTGTGTATGCAATTTTTAGAGATACATAGATATACTTGTGGCTTTCTGCTAATGTTCTGTTTTTAATAATTATAACAGCTATTATTTTTTAATCATCATCATAATCATCTTTGAAGAATGGGAGATTAATTGGGCAACTTTCACGTTGCTGAAAGGTCTTCTGTGTAAGTGGCCTTTCTTGGAGCAGGTATCACCTGTGTCTTCCATCTCTTTTTTTAAAGCAGAAGGGAAGGAAAACCAAAATGAAAATGCTGTACCTCCTCTGTAGGCATATAAAAAACTTTATTTATTTAGTCGGTTATTTACATCACTATATTTAAAACTTTTAGGACAGCCTGGGGTACCTGGTAGGCAGTTGTATTGGTTTTGCACATCCTGTTTTTTGGTTGCAGGGGGGCCACAGAGATGGCTTCTGTGAGAAGCAGCTAAGAACTTCCACCATGTCTGACAGAGCCAATCCTTGATGGATCTGAAGATTGACATGCTGCTGGCCAAGGCTGGGCCAATTAAAGCTGGTAAAGCCTCTTATCACAGAGGCTTTACCAGCTTTAAGAAGAAAATCAAAATAAAGTGCACAACTTTTTTTTCTCTAGCCAGAGAAGAGGAGGAGGTGAGAACATGTGAGAGAAACGACATAGAGACACCAAGGTCAGGAGAGAAGGAAGGGAAGGAGGTGCTCCAGGCACCAGAGCCGAGATTCCTCTGCAGGCCGTGGTGAGCCCATGGTGAAGCAGCTGTGCCCCTGCAGCCCATGGGGATCCACAGGGAATGCAGAGATCCACCCCCAGCCCGTGCGGGAGGTACCCTCAGCAGAGTGGGAGAGCCTGGAGGAGGCTCTGGTCCAGTGGAGAGAGAGGGCCCTGTGTCCAGGTTGGAGAAGCCTGGCCTTGGAGGACTGCACCTCGTGGAAGAATGAGCCATGCTGAAGCAGTTTTAGGAGGATTGTGTGCCTGTGGGAGGGATTCACATTGCAGCAGTTTTGGGAGGACTGCTGCTTGTGAGATTTGGAGCCATGCTGGAGAAGTTTGTGGAGAAGTGTGGGAATGACCTCACAGGTCCTTCCTGTGGGAATGACCTCACAGTGCAGCAGGGGAATGACTTCTCTCCCTGAGAAGCAGAAGAAAACTTCAGGTGATGAACTGACCAGGGCAGGGAGACCCCCATACCCTGTCTCCCTGCACTGTCTGTGGGAAGGAAGGATGGATTTGGGGAAGAAGAGGTGCTTTTTTAAGGGCTTATTTTACTTCTCATTATTATTCTCTCTGTTAGTAATAAATTCACTTTGTACCTCTCAGCTGAGACTGTTTTGCCCTTGGAGTGTTTTTACCCAGTCCTCACCTCAACTCATGAACCCATTGTTAATTTTCTTTTCTCTCTTCTGCCCAGCTGTGGCAGGGGAGAGTGAGCAAACAGTTTTCATGAGTGCATGGAATTTGGCCAGTGTCAAACCATGAAGTAGCCAACCCCTCAGCACAAGGGAGCACTTGATTTGTCCTCCCATTACTGCCTCATACTATACTGCCTGCCAGAAATGACTGGCTTAGATACCAAAGGACAAGATCTTTGCTTTGTGCTAACATCATCTATCAGTAAAACACAGCACCAAAATGCCTCACACCGTAGTCTCTGAGTTTTCCAAGACTCTCAGTTACAGTGACATCTGATGGTAATGAAATCTCCCTGTTTCTAATCAAGCCTTTCTTCCCAAGGTTATTGAGAAGTTTAGATGTGTTCCTTTGCTGATATAATGATATTAGACTCTTTTTTTGAAGATTGACTTCTCAATCTTCAAGATACAGATTTTACAGTAACGTTGGCAATATGTACCCAAAGAGAACAATGTTACAAACGTTAGGTCTGTCTACAGGCACTGAGGGCTTCTTGCATATCACACTTCACAGCATTCTGCACTACCTAGCAGAGGCATAAAGGAGGTCTAGCAAAGATTTTGATGTTCTACAAAATCCAAATTGTTTCCTCTCTCAAACACACAAGCAGGTCAGTCAATAGATTTTGAACTTCCAGACCACAGTTAAACATAAACAATGCAAACCTAAATAGTACAAGATTTTACATGACTAGTGGTAGTGGTAACTTAAAAGAGCATTGTCAGTACAAAGTATTGAAAACACCAGTCAGTGTGAAAGCAAATTAGATTACTTATAAGCAAGACATTTTAGAAATACATTTTCTCCAGCTGATGCAGAATATCTAGTCTCTACCTCTGTCAGCATAAACATTGAAAATATGGTACTTTCCTGTATACCAGCACAGTGCCACAACTTCTGTGTTGTATCCATTTAGACTGATAGGAACATTTACTTGGAAGGCTTTAATTACACAGTTTATTTGCTTTTTTGTTTCATTTTTATGAATTAGTAAAAAAAAAAGGTGTCATTTCAACTTGGAACATTAACCTCAACATGAGTGAAGTTCCAGCAAAGAGGCAAAATGCTCATAGTCCCTACTTAAATAAAGGTTTGCTATAGGAATAGTTAGTGCATATTGTGACTCTCCCTCATTTAATAAATATCCATACTCTTTTAGATATGGGCCAAGCCTGAATCTCTACTAGAGAACCAACCACAAGAGGTCATCCTTGGTCCATGAGAACCCTTTCTCTGCTGTCCAGGAGGAAAACTACACAAGTGTACTGGATTTACTCAGTATTTTCAGGAGTTACAGAAATGAACATAAAACAGACAACTAAGATTGTTTTGCTTTCTTCATTAAAAAAAAAATCTGTAGTAAATTCAAAGTGGTTTTAAAAAATATGTACTTTTAATACATCTTTTCTCACTTTTCTTAAATTTCTTTCTTGAACCTTTCCACATGCTCATAGTTCAAGGAAGGGAATATTATTTGAGACATTTTTCTTGTGAGGAGAAATGGCTACTTATCAGTCCAAGAGAACAGATAGTAAAAATCACAGTTCACATCCTTCCTTAAGAGATCTTTGGACCTTCAACAATTAATCTTGTCCCTTGTCCTCTTCTTAACTTAAAAAAAACCAGTTGAAATATTACAAAAATGCTTATTTTCTATTGTTACCTGATCCAAGACTGTCTCACTGGAAGAAACTGTTTTGTACTCCAAGGATTCTCTAACCCTGATTACTTCTAAAACTTGCTGTTTCTTTTCATAAAATCTCTTGAAAACTACAGACTTTCTTAACTATACCTGTACATTAACAGTCTTATCTAGGAACCCATCTCATGTTCTAACAGGATCTTCACCCATCTTATGTAGCTTCCTTCACCCATTTCATCAGCTTCCTTATGTCTTGTCCTGGCGCTTGCTATTTTTGGAGCAATTCAGAGTACTCTTAAAATGAGATCATCATATCTTGACCCTTTTCATCCCTTTTTAAATATTCATCCACTAGCTTTTCCTTATTGTTCATGCCATACTTTTGCCTCCAACTGTCCCTTAAAATTGGCACTGCAATCCCTCTCAGGCTTGCCATTGCTGCATCCTCACCCAAAGTGATACCCTCTGCCCACTCAATTCCCAAAAAGCACTGCCACACTTTCTTCCACCTGCTTCTCACAGAAGAGCAAATCCTTTTGTCTTCCTTCAAAACCCTCTTTAAAATCAGTGTCAATTATTCAGCTGGTAACATATCAATCTCAATGTAGCCAGGCAACTGACTTGCTTTGATCACTGCTGATTCTCCTTTCCTTCTTGTTTCCCAATCGTTCTCAGAAGTCCATCGTTGGGGTGTGTTTTAAGCTTCCCCCACTTATGGTTGCTCCCTCTCCTCCTCTTTATGTTAAATGGTCCGGCCTCCCTTCTTCTCCTCCCCCCTCCCTCTGCCAGTCATTCCTCCCTCTACCCAGTTGGTTAATTTATGCTGTGTCACTCCCCTGACCCCTCCCCGGGGCCTGACCATTACTCTGAGGCCCCTCCCTTTCACCTAGAAAGTTCTTCCCAGGGCCTCGGGTGATAGGCTGGTCCCCGGGGTCCCCTCCCTCCCTCTCACCCCATTGGATGTTTCCCCTGCTTGTCACCTCAGTTGCCACCCCCAGTTGTTATCCCACTGTTGTTCCCTCCCCTTGTTACATCCCCCATATAAAAGGCTGTGCACACAGTTCTCAGTGCCTTTTGGGGCGTATCTCCCTTTGAGCCACGGTCGTCTCCTCAGACCTCTAATAAATTTGGAACGCTAATACCCCCAAAAGGATGACTCCTTGCTTTTGTCATTGTCGTCATGCGCCTCCTCCTGTCTGGTGGCTTCGGGCCCACAGGCCATAGTTCTTGCCTGCAGTGGCATACAAATGTGTCCCTTGCTGCCTGCAGTGCCAAGGGTACTGGGCTGCCGGAGACTTTGGGAAGGCTCCGCGACAGCCCATCCATATCCAGATGCAAGCTCTTTGAAAGAGAACCATCTTCTGTATTTTCATGATCCCTTATGCCATATCACCCCACTCCATTCAAAGGGCTTCTATGCAATGGAATCAAATTATCCCAGAGGGCTTGAGTTGTGAGGGAAATGGCTTGCATAACTTATTTAGTGTGGAGGCATGGTCAGTCTGGGAGCAGGTTTGAATGCCAGTAAATTCCACTTGGTCTCAAGTAACACAATGAACAATTTAAAACCGGAATTATCATGACTACAGACTGCCTTCACTTGGGACCTGTATGATTCCAGAGCAGTTTCCAGACCTAGTCACAATAGAGAGAACACCAAATTCACTAATGTCAACAGCAAATTCCTACTGATTTTCAGCCGAGCTGGGATGTTATCTTCAACTAGATAGGCACTTGAGAGTCACATCAGCACAAAGAAATTGTTGTAGTGGCCATAGTTATCATCTGTGGATATCACCATGGAAACCTCATCACAGATCAGACCTAACAATCCAGGAACATTCAATTAGCACCAGTGGCAGACTATCCTCATAAGTAGCTACAATTTATTGAAACACTAAAAGTTTGCAGGACAAATACTGCAAAAGGAAAGAAATCCAATTCAGTGGTTTCATAGATATATTACATGCCAAATTTCTAGCTATAGAGTATATTTGTCACTGTACTTTAATTTTTAAATAAAGAATCCCAATTATGTCGCTATAGGACACATGAATGCACAACATGAGCCACTGCTATTGCAAGGTAAAGAAGAAAGTTTCTTCTCTGACTCCAACTTTTATACACTTCCAAAGCTGGCAGCGGATTGGGCCTTAATGGGCCACCTCTCCAAAGACATTGGACAAACCACCAGTACATCAAGTTTCTCCACCCCCATGAAGGAATGCAAAACAATATGTTCTTTACAGAAATTGTGTGGGAAAGTTCTCTAACAGAATGTAAACTCAGAAGGCTTTAGATAATCTTAAGAATCAGGGTGACACAATTAATATTTCCTTCACATTTTATCCATTATTGTCCTCACCTCACTTTTTCTTACCAGCATTGCTGCTAATTAACATTAGATAAACAGTCAAACTGAAAAAAAATAATTATACTGGGGGAATAAAGACAAAATACATTAAATATTCTTAATAATTGCATACACACACTGTACAAGGAAATCACTCTGTGGTTTACACATGGACACTACAATATACTGAGTAGCTCTACCAAATAGATGACTTTCTGCTCTTGTAGAAAGTTATTTTTTTAATATTACATAAATCACAATCCAATGTTCAACCACTCTGAATATTCAAACTATATTACTAAGCCTGACAAAATCCATTTTTATGTTGTATCTAGAGGAAAGTGATAAAAACATGCTATCTAAAATTTTCAAAATTATTATGGCTACTTTCTGTAGAGTAAAAAAACCAACTCCAATTGTTTTACATCTCTGTTGTATTTCCCATGAAAACTGCAACATATTTTATGCAGACAAAATTATCTTAATTCTTATACCAAATATGAGCCTTAATGTAAGATTTCATGTGTTCCATCAAATGAACTTTGTCTGCTAAATAATATTATGCATATGCCCAGATATTCTATTAATGCCTACAGGTTACACCAGTATGCCAGCTTTCATTAGTCATATAGCCATATACAGCCATACTGCACTAAACCATTTAGAATATTCTTGGAACCTCCTTCTCTTCCCTCCTGCTCCTTCTCCTCTCACAGTTTTATTTTGCTCACTTTTGCTGAATGAGATCCTATTTCAAAGCAAAATAATACTGACATATGTAGCAATTTGAATTTCTAGCATAATAAGAACTGCAATTTTACTTTTTCTCCAGTTTGTAGGAAGCAGCTCTGAAATCAGTGTGAAAGGCATGAAAAACTGCAAAGGAAAGGCAAGTGCCAAAAACACAGAAAAATTATTAGGTGTACAGGCCAACAAGTCTGACCAACAAGGGACCAGGGACTACAACCCTGTGATATGTGGTCTGTGAGGAGATTGAAATGCTGACCTTAAACTGTGCAACCAATATCAGCTCATCTCAAGGTCCTTGTCCACTTGTTAGGGCCAAGGGGCTGGAGCAGGGCCATATCTCCAAGGACCAAAAACAAGGTAACAGCCAGCTCCCACAAGCTCAGGACAGAAACCAGGGCCAAGAGACATGTCAGAGCCACCAGCAGCTCCAGCAGCTGCCCAGCCAGGACATCTCTTCAGCCTGCTCTGTAAGAGCCAGATACAGAATGGGCACTTCAGGATTACCCAGGCTTTGCTTATCGATCAATTGCCAACAAGCCTCCACCAAGGAAAACCTCACAGCCTTGCCTGTCAGTGATCGAGTAGGCAGCAAGGATCTTGTCTTTCAGTTCACAATGAACAAAAGCTTTTGAGGGTTACTAATGTGTACAGGGCTATGGGAGGTGACATCTTCTATCACAGGATGAAAGCGGAAAGTCTGTGTCAGCAAAATTCCCAAAGGAAAGGCAATAATAAATGTGTAGCAACCCATTTCCAAGCTGGATAATTGTATTTCATGTTCGCCTGCATTTATCACTGCATTCTTCTTTCCCAAGGATTTCTGTAGTACTCCCTATTTATGAGCTGCAACTGCTCACTAGAGATGCAGCTGCACAACAGAGATAGGGAAACAAACTCTCTGAGGAAAGTATTTGACTAGCTTTCAATAACTGCTTTTATTTTAGCACCTCAGCTCCAGTTCTGTTCTTAGATGGGCTGTGTCACATTGCATTTGTTGTATTCCTCTGGCAGGCATTGCTACATAGCAAAGATAAAATAGCAATTAAATCACTCCAAACTTTATATGTACTTCACCTCAGATGCAAACAAGGCTATCTGATAGATACCCACCCATTTGGATGAGCTCACCAACCATGAAGAGCAACTGTTGAAGCTGAATCCAAGGAAGGTGATATAATTGCAGATTGGGTTAATCAGAGGTAAGAATGTGCAATTTCTCTAGCTTTCTTTTAGAACACCTTTCCAGTGCTTCCACTGCTCTTTAAGAGATGCGGGGCACAGATATTCCCCAAGACTCCTTATTCTTGTTACTGTCCAACTGTGAAATGAAGAAATTCCATCACTCCCTAACAAGGACCATTGCCTCATTCTCTTCAAAACCTTCTCAAGGTCAAATTCAGACTCATTCACCAACTTTGTGGTGAAAAAAATAGCCTTTTAGAAAGGCTCTGGTAACTCCATAGCATTCCTGGAATGTCTTTATATCAATCCACTGAATGGCCCATTCACTCCACTTGCCTTCATTTGTGCCTCACTGTGGTGGTGGGGGCATGGCAGCTTCGGAGAGATTGAGTTGAAAGGGCAGACCTGCAAGTGGGGGGCGCTGTGACACAAATGTACTCCTGGGTGCCAGCAGAGGACAGAGGTAGGGTGAGGCCAAGGTGACAGTGGGGACAGTAACACAGGGGCAGCCCAGGTGAGGGTCTCGAGCAAAGTGCCAGACTCACCAGGTCCATGTGAAAACATGTAAGTGTACTTTATCCTCCGCAAGGGAGCTCTGAAATTCTCTCCCTTGCCTTCTCCCAGCACCTTCAGCAAGTATTTTCAGGCTGTCCTTCCCATTTTACATGCTCTCTCCTCATTGCCAAGCACCTTCAATCCCCAACTCACTGGTGGATGAATGCTGCAGTCAACACCCAATGCTGTGCAAAACTCAATAGATCCACCAGTGACTGCAGAGGCACTTGTTGAGCTGGAAAGCATCCCACATATCCCACAAGAGGGGATATGTGCACAGGACTCTGAATGCATCATTTCCACCTTTCACACAAGTGATCCCATTTGGGCTTCTGATTTATAAATTAGAGGTCTTACGTTGATCTTTCTGGGAACTTTAAATGACCCAGGAGAAATTGCTGGGATGCTGAATTTACTTTAGCCTCTAAAACCTCATTAATAAATTCAGCAAGGAATGTTTTTTTGACAATCCAGTTATTTGATAGCCTTGATTAAACCTTTTTAGAATGACTGGAGGCTCTGAATGTTATTTATTCATATCTGAGCAGAGAAACAGTCACTCATGCATAGAAATCCTCAGTGACTCATGGAGTGATGTGCTTCCTTATGCACAGCAATCCTCAGTCAGTCACACAGTGACACACTCCTGCCCAGATATACTTGGCAACATTCATAGTGACAGCCTGGCCTGGAGCACTGATTTTAGAAATCCTTGCAGGCTCTCACAAGGGCATCCTCTCCCTTGAAGCTGAAAACAAAACTCCCCAGTGACTCCAGCCCATGGTGCCAAAAGAGGTTCAGCCATCTCCTCCTCTGATATGAGACTTTTCTTATCACTGTGGCATTTCCCTGGTGAGGGTACCCCTAAGGTCAGTAATGCATTTATGAAAGGAAATCTCATTTTCACTACCTTCACATTTTAATATTTGAATGGCAAAGAGCTACTGTTCTGCATTTTGGGTTTCATTTTGCTTGGCTTTATAAGGAAATTTTACATTAAACAAACATTACATGACAGTAAAGGGGATGAGATGGCTCAGGGGATCAGTAATGGACTGTGAAGCCTTTCATTTATAGGCCAGTGCTCTAGTTCATTCTAGACAATTTTAGCTGGATTTAACATAGGAAAACAGTGAGCTCATTTAAAAGGTCTGAGCTCTCTGAAACGAATTAGATTTAAAATTAACTGACCAGTGACAAAAACACCACTATGCAAATAAACTTCACCAAGCAGCCACTTGCAAAAAAACAAATGCAAGAAACATTTTACTTCTGCTGGGTAATGATGCAAATGAAACTGCTCTGGAAACATACTGGCTGCCAGGGGCATCCCATCCATCTTCTAGCTCAAATCTGTTACACAACTAGCTTTTGTAGGATGCCTGGAAGGTCTTCAATCTCAGAGTAGGTTAGACCAAGAGAAGCAGGCAGTGACCAAAAGTTATTCCCTTCTAACTTCACGGATCATCATGCAAATTGCAAATTCATAGCCGTGAGGCCCTTGCAGACATGTATTTAACTTCATATAAAATACATAGCAACATCCTAGGTGCAGATGGCAACAGTCTGGCCAGAGACATGACACCAACAAGAAACACAGTAAAACAAATAAACAACTCTTCAAACACCTTGATACTTCCAGGACCCATCAGACACACACTCAGTGCAGAGATTACAGAACTCCGTCTTGTCAAAAAGAGATATAACCTAGTAAAAATGAGCAAAGAAACCAACTCACAGCCCAGAATGCTGTTTTCAGAAACTGCTTGCTTTTGTCTTGATTTTTGTCTTGTCATAAGTGCTGCAGTTTTCACTAGTGTTTTAAATAATTGGAGCAAACCCTTCATACCTCATAATCCATCAAACCCTTCATACCTCATAATCCATCAAAAAGGTTTTTGCTCAGCTTTTTATCAGCACTATGCTTCATACACCTATTATAAAAATTGAAATGTATTTCACAATACATCACCAGTGGATAAGCTCTAGCTCAGAGTAGGACTACAGATCATTACTCCACAACAAATATAAATAGGGAGTTTTGTGAACATGGTGAGCACATGACTATTTAGAATGACTTTTCAAAAAGTCTAAATGTACAGGTATTTGAGAAGCAAAAGAACTGTTACTACAACTTTGGACTAGAAATGAAATCTAATAAAACACAAATGAGAATGAATAGAAACTATTTTCAGGATATCAACTAAAAGTAGTGGAGCATAAACAAATGGGTTTTGTAAATAAATCGGAATACTGAGGACTGATATCCATGCCTAGAAATGGTTCTAAGAGTCATTTTTCATAGTGCCATAAGCATCTGATTTGACACTCAATTACCTGCATTCAAACATCTTATTTATAATACAGGTATTACATCACCTACACTGTGAAATTCAATATATGATGAATTGCTGTATGATGCTATGCTACACTGGGTGCAATCCTGTTCTTTGTCCACAGTGCTTTTCAAAAACACGGTGAGGGCAGGTAAGATGGGAGCTTGTTAATTTTGTGAAAGAGATTGTAAGCGAGAGCTCCCTACAATGTCAGGGAAGTGAACACTAGATGCAAAAATTCTTTTTCAGTCCTCTGAATCAACAGCTAAGCCACCCATGTATGCCATAAAACAAATGATCTGTCCTTCATCTTTCACTAGCTGAATAAATTCAGGATTTAATTCAGACAGTGCTCAGTGCCACTGATATAAATGCCATCTAAATGAAGCTGTAATTAGACAGGAAAACCATTCAGTTCATATTTGCATAAGATTTCTCAAACAAATTCTACGAAATAAGGAAAAGCCATAATTAAAGGAGAAAAATTGCTATCTGGATAAGAAGTGACACCAAAGAGGAACATGTCACACAGCTCGATAACAGAAGAAAAACATGGAACAGCTGAAATGTTGAATTTGTTAGAACAGATATTCCAGAAATATATGGCAAACAAATATTCTACCTTGCCTAGGATACAGTCTAACTGCCTTTGAAATCAGTAGGATCCTCCAATTCAGGATCTTCGCAGGTAAGGTTGTTAATCCTGGGAAAAGTGTAGAGCAGTTGTGCAATCCTTATCCATGGCAACTTTCAAGTTTCAGGTAGACAAGGCCTTGACCAGCCTTATTTGATGTAGAAACTTTCATCAGGAGACTTGCATAGGTGACCTCTAGAGGCCCCCTACTATCTAATTAATTGTGTTATTTTAATAATATCCATTCTAAATACAAGAGAGCTTCTTGACTTCAGTGCTTGGGAGTCTAGCACAGATTTTCCATTACTTAACTACTCTTGCTTTAAAGAATTTTTTTCTGTATACCAGTTGTAATTCCTCTTGCTGCAGCTTGTGACTGTTGCCTGCCATGCTGTCACGGGGTACCCTTGAGAGGAGCCTAGCTTTGTCTTCTCTATAAATTTCCTTTAGGTCCGCAAAGACAGCAATTAGACCTTCTCAGCCTTCCCTTCTCCAGATTAAACTGTGTGAGCTCTCTTCATACATCACAAAACTACGTCCCCTGAACCTTGACACTCTCCTACTGTTCTCTCTCTCTCTCCTCCCCCCATGTGGCCCCAGACTATAAAATTTCATACCGGTTTGCTCTTGTGCCAGAATAGGCATTTTGCTCACCCCTCCAACTCAGCACAGACACAGTGGCAACAGAAACCCCATTCTCCCATTCCAACGTTTCATTTTGACAAATACAGCACATTCTTTAGGCCTCATCCTATGGGACTGGCTTCTTAGTTTCCTGATCACCTTGGTAGTCTCCTGATCACCTATGTGAATTGCTTTCAGATCCTGTAACCAATTAAAACATTCACATTTTTCATTCTCGTCTGCCACATCCACCTGACAAGCCTCCAGCACTGAGAGAGAAATTCTAGTCATCACTCATCCTCTGACTGACCTTGATTTTTTTCTTTTTACCTTTTTCATTTCTGTCACACAGGTGCTGCCATTTATCAGGTATCTCCCTCCTCTTCTTCACAAACAAAGCTTCCCAGTGTCACCTATGCAGCAAATATATCACTACGTGCCAGCCTTTTGATGGGATCAGAGGGAAGAGAAACAAGGTAATTTATGATATTGCAATCTCATAATGGAAAAACAATACTAATACCTTGCCAGCAGACAACAAGTTATTTCTCTGTGACAAAAAATTATAGCTTCCTCCAGCCACAGTGCCCCCTGGTGAAACGGCTAGCCCAGCTCCTGGGCACCAGCTGGCAGCTGAAACCACACTCAATAGCCACGCGTCCGTGCGTCGGTGAGAGTAGTGGCCCGTGGGTCCAAAACTCACCTGAGCCAGTGGGGGGAAGCACAACACGGCGACAAAAGGAGCCATCCCATTGAGGTAGACTGCAGTCCAGTTTTATTGTAGATCTGCACGAGGAACAATAGCACCGAAGGGGAATCTGCCCCAAAAAGCGGGGAGCACTGGTGTCCACGCCTTTTTAACTTGGGGCGGTAACCAGGGGAGAGAACAACTATTAACCAATGAGGTATAACGAGGGAGTGGGAACCGGGGTGTTACTCAGGGGAAACTTCCAGTAGGGAGAGAGGTGGGGAGAAGTCCCCAGGGACCAGCCTATCACCCGAGGCCTCTGGTGGAAGCTTCTAGATGGAGGGGTGAAGCCTGGGGCGAGGGGTGACCATTGAGGGTTACATAACCAGGGTGATTGACAGATCGGAAGGGGAGGAGGGGAAGGAGAGAGGGACCATAAGACCCATATAGGGGGAGGAGATATAGGGGAGACTTAAAACACAATACAACATCCTCCTTATGTTACAAAATGAATAACTGATTAGTCTTGCACTATCCCCTCACCTCAGCAATCTTAATTAATATATGGTAATTAACATATGATGGCACATTAACTGTGCACATAAATCCCAGTAGTAACTTTACTGTATATCTTTAATCTCAAAAAACAAAATAAAAAGCTCCAGTAAGATACCATGATAAAAATGCTGTTCAGTATTTTGTTGAAGTCATGGAAGAAATGTGAAAAAATGCAACTTGAATATCATAGGAAAGATTAATAGATTTTAATAAATAAGTTCACAAATTAGTGAGCTCCCTGAATCAAGACTCTAATCACTTAACAGCAAAATTTCTCTTTTTGTTTTATCTCTTATCTTTCTTCTTTTCCCTTTTGATACAGTTCACAAACATTCACCAGACAAAATAACCATCTAGAAATTTCTTGGGAAATTACTTTCAAGGGCTAAGATAAATGACTGCAAGCATCAGTTATAATAGCAGGGGCAAAAGATACACACAAAAAAACCTCTACAACATCTAATTCTAGGATGTTTATTTTTAAATATTATATTTGAACATGCCAATTCAGTAGATGTCACTAAATATTTTTGCCTCAAGTTATTTCCTTTGTTTCCCATTTCTTTATGTAGTTAAATCAGCAAGTACAAATGTCTTCAGACAAAATTATCTTACATCAAGCAAATATTGACATGACTTTTAAGGTCCATTGCTGCAAGGTCATGATTTAAAAACAAATTAAATTTGATCTATGCAATTTCAAAGGTCATTTAGAAAGGCGTATGCTGCACCTATTTTACAATGCAATCCCCAGGGAGACGAGCATATTGAATGCTGCAAGTAGACTTTGCAATAATGAAGATAATTATGGTAATAGGCAGGTAGGCAATAGAGGTTTAAATAGATCAGAACAAGCATATTATTTAGAGAAAAAAGAAATTTCTGTTCACTCAATTAGTAGTAAATGACAACAACTCAGGTCAGTATTTATTTCAAGTTGAGAGATGTTATGCTTTCTTGTATCTTTAAAGGGACTGAGATATCACAGCAAAAGGCAGTAAAAATATTTCATTGTCATCCAGCATAGTCCAGTGTCACTGCATATTAAGGTCTTATCTGCCCCAGAATATTGCCATTCTGATAGGGCTGTGCACACACCTAATTTCCTGATTTTCCTTTCAGATCTCTATAATTTTCAGTAGAGGCATGGATCCTTCCCTGAGAAGGCATGAATCCTTTATTATTACATGAGTAACTTAAGGAAAAAGTAAGTGTCCATTCCTGAAATGTGCTCTCACAGCAAAGGAAGAATTTTTATGAAATTAGCAGAGGGGAAAGTGAGCAGAACAGCCCTGAAGATGGTCAGTGTCCATGTAAGCTCGTACATGGTGCTGCAATGGCACTACTCAGTTTTGACCATGGAAAAAGCAAGCCCACCTTCCCTCAGACAACTGTCTGCAACACTCTTTTGCTGAATTATTCCCATTTGAAATGTGAATTTACTGCCTTAAAAATATGTATCTGACCAGCAATCAGTATGTAATCCAGAGTGCCACTGCTCTGACTTGCCACATGACTCTGAAAAGTGAAAAAAGAGAGCGAGGTGGAAAGATGCTGCTAAAATTTTCTTAGTTCTGTATCACAGTGTTGTGTTTTGACACAGAAGTGAATTTTCTTAGAAAGAAGAGGGTCAAACCAAAAAGTGGTCATGTTTGGATATTGGCACCTGGAGTGACCACTGACGGCTGGACACGCCTCTGAGAACACAGGGGGTTAAAAGCAAGAACACCCAGGAGAACTGTCTCTTTGGTTCCATTCATCGGACAGAGATATCCCCTGCCCAGCCTGGGTTGGCTGTGGGAGGGGAAGCCATGCGGCCTGGGGAGGTAGGCCAGGGATTGAAGGGACTGGAACCGAGCCAGCTCCGGCGTACAGAAGGGTGGAGAAAATCTGAGATGTCTTCGTTCCTCCCCCGCCCCAGAGGGGATGAGACAGAGAGCCTGAAGACACCTGGAAATTTGCCAGCAGAGAAGGAGAAGGGGGAAGGTGCCTAGCCATGAAAGTTGGAGTCCTGGGTCGAGACTTCAGCCATCCAGGGAGTCTGGGACTTTTAGCCCTTTCCTGGGAAATGAAAGCTTTATGAAATATTACTCCTCCTCGATTTGAGAGACAGTCTGGGACCTGAGATGTTAGGAAAAGAATCCTAGTTGGGGGGAGATGATGGAGCAGCTTTTGGCTGCACCTTTCTTGTTAGCCATAGACTGAACCAATTTCTCCTGCAATAGAGACTGCATTTTTAGGGGGATGAAATGATGAGCCAAGAGACCTTCTTCAGCAACTACCAGCACAGGAATGGAGTGAAGAGAGAAAAGCTGAGGAGGGTGTGGTGATGCCCTCTGTCTTAAGGAAGTAGAAGATCTCTGTTTTTGCCCTCAGCCCCAGGGGAGGAGGAAAATGGAGGGGACTGTGGTCCCAAAATGAGAAACTGAACTCTTGTTTCTTTTGGTCCTTGGCAAAGCATCCTTAAAGGAACCCTATGAGCAGTCTGTCCATGTGTGGTGGTGAGAGCACTGTGACGTGGAAAGGAGAGTGTCACACTGGCAGATTTTCTACACGCGGTGCCATGTGTAACGTAGAAACATAAGAAGTGGCAATTGTGTTTCCTGTGGGGTCTATGGCACAGGAGAGACTCCTCTCTCCCTTGATGGACTGAGTATTGATTATCTGAAGAGTGATGACTTGATTGAGGGTCCAAGTTGTGTCTCATTGTGATTTGTTGGGGTGGGGGGAGGAGGAATTTATTGGAAGGTTTTCATTCTGGATTTAGTGTGTGTCTTTTATCATAGTAGTAGTTTAATAAAGCTCTTTTTCCTTTATTTCTAAGCTGGGCCTGCTCTGCTCTGTTCCTGATCGCATCTCACACCACTTATTTGGAAAGGTGTATTTTCATGGGGACACTGGCATTGTACCAGTGCCAAACCGTGACACACGGACATCCATTTATTTTTGAGAGATTCAGATTCATTAGCATCCTCTGGCCCTATAGGCAAAATTAACTTTATGACATGCGTGATGACACGGTGGAGTGGAACAGAAGAGAAAACCAGTGCATGCTGCTGCAGGTTTATGCCTTTAGCATGGGAAGATCCAGCAGCTCTGCTGTCATTGCATCATTTAGCTTACAGAAGTCGCTTTCACTTTTCTCTCTAGGGACCTCTGCAGGTAGCTCAGCTGATGGTTATGACAGTCACCAGTGTGCTGACACGTGCTGTCTTGAAAGCTCTTGACCAGACAAATACATTTTCCAGGCAGTGTAGGGTGGCCCTCGCCTGTTATCTTGGCCAGACAGACAGTAGCCATTATATGAAGACATGACAGTTCTGACCCTCTGTCAGGTAATATTGAATGATGACCTTTCAGAGACACACTCACTATCCTTCCACTGCTTTTCGCACAAAGTATCTGAAAACACCTCTAAAAATGAGGCTGACTCTCATTACTATCTGTGTTTTCCTTGAAACAAGTCTGCAACAACTCCCCAGTACTAATAGAAGTTCTGTGAGCTCTAAATTGGCTATTCTCACCTATTTTTTTTTTGTTTTGTTTTTAATTCACTTGTATTACAGCCCTAGGCTACTCTATTGGTTCAGAAAATATGTTCATGAGTGAAGTGACAAGCTCCTGCCATCTAGAGGGTGGTTGCTGAAACATATTTGCGGCAGATAACGTTTCACAGGGTAAAACAAAACTAAGATAAAAACCTTAGTGTCTACATATCTCCTTGGGGTTTTTATAGATTTCTCCTTTTTCATTTTTGAGTTTATGTAAAAATGCTCAGTCACATCTGTACATGTATAATAGTCCTTTTTTTTCAACAGCTACATTCATTCATGAGAGAAGATTAGCTGACTAGGAAAATGATTATAAAATAGATTAAAACTTTCTGTTTGTACTCTTTTTCCAACACTATAACATTTATCCTAATTGAGTTCTTGAATTAATGGCTGCCTAAAACAGACTACAATGGTCACAAGCAGAATACAAGAATATTGGTGATTAATGACATTCATCAAGAAAAGTGAGACTTACACAAAAACGCTTCTAACAAATTACTTTTCCACACACTTTCTCATGAAGAAGAAGCATCCAGTTTAGTGACCACCATGATTTTTTTTTGTTGCTAAACAATAATGTTGTTTTGTGTGCATCCCACTAACCTGCTGTGAAGATCACATCTTGAAGGAAAAGCGTGACAAGCAAACAAATTGTGAGAGGACCAACAGTGGCCTCACAAAAGTTAGGAGTGTCTTCCTGGAAGGGCAATGATGGCTCATGAAAATCTGTGTCTCTCATTAAGTGAAAATCACATTCCATAACCAGAAGCCAATTTTCAGGATGAATTATATGACCAAGTACATGTGAAGCAACAAAACCACCTGACTCGAGGGTATCCATGATCAAAGTACAAGAAGCAATGCCCTAGATCTTATGTATATGAAATACGTATCAAACCCTTTCTAGACGAAACACTATGAAATACACTGGAATGCCACCCATGCACTAATCTTCCATTAAATATATATGCAATACATTTTCGTATGATTTTCACAAAGGGTTTTTTAGGCAATATCCATCCTCGACAGTGACTTGCATAACCTCAGGGGAAACAGAGCTGTGTGCAGTGTTTTTTTTAATAGCACAATTTCCCTTTTTCAGCTACATTGTATCCCTACCATTTAGATTAATCAATACTTCATTTTAAAAACAGCTCAAGCCACAGATGAAAGATTTCAGAGACAAATTTTCAGGTGCCCTTTAAAACCACAACTAATTGCTGTAATTACTCTGCCCAAAATTAGGTCTCTTGACAAGCGGGAGCTGAGGCGCGATTGCCTCGAAAGAGAACAAGATTTGAGGCTGAGCCATGCGAAGAGATGGAAAAGCCCTTCCTTCCCTGCTGCCCGCGCCGCCCCTCGTGAGGGGAAAGGGCCAGAATCTCGTTCAGAACGTTCCCAAACAAGATCTGCGGCTGAGCCATACGCTGAGCAACACCCGTACGAACGGATGGAAGGAAAAGCCCTTCCCTGATGACCTCGTGAGGGGAAGGGGGCAGAATCTCGCTCAGAACGCTGCCGCCGGGCGGCGCGGGCCGGGCGGGCAGCGCACCGCGGCGCACCGCCATTTCCGGCTTCCCCGCGGCCGCCCGAGCCAGGTTGGAGCGGGGGATGGGGAATGGGGGACGGGGAAATGGGGGAATGGGGGAATGGGGGGCGGGCCCGGAGCGCTGAAGGGGTGATGGTGCCTCAAAGAGGCCTGGCTAGAGGCGCTGAGGGTCTCGGTTCCGGGCCCTTGCGGTTTCCGTGCCCGAGCAAGCGAAGCGGTGTCCGGCTCGAGTGCCGGGGAGCGCGGAGCGTGGCGATCCGGGTCGGCAGCGAGATGCGGCAGGTTCGGGGGACCCGAGTACTGCAGATGAGGGAAAGCGCTAAACGCTGCACGCCGGCGGTGTGGTGCACACGCTGAGAGCAGCCCTGATAATACAGTTTTTTTCTTATTTTTAATTTCAATTTTGTATGAGTGGTGAAACACATTTTGAATACGTATAGAGTGGAAGCTGTTTGATGGTCAAGCACAAGAAACCTTGAAATACGGAAAGCCTCTTCTGGGTGTTGGTATCTGTGGTCTGACAAGGGAAGCTCCACAGTTCCCTGCCCCCCAGTGAACAGCCAGTTCCAGCTATTCACCATGTCTGTGACATGCCTCTTATCACCAGATAACGAGGCAAGGCACTGTCCTGCTCAGCACAGAAGATCCAGGAACCTGCTGGTGCAGTCAGGGTGTGTCTCTGGGACCTCACCAAGGACAAGAAGCAGTGACTTCAGCAGAAGTTAAATGGCAGGCGTTGTTAATGCTCCTCACAGCACAACCACCAGCTGAAATCCACCAGCATTCTTTGGAGGTGTGGTGGGAAATTTGTGGTCTTTGCCCCTGATTGCCTTAGCAAATAATGCAGCAGGAGAGCAACAGGAGGTGAAAATTTACAATGGAACACATTGCTGAGGACCCAATACTCACATAACCCATTTTAGGGGTTTTCCTTTGAACGGTTCACCTCATTCCTACACAGCCTCCTGATATCTGAGCTCTGCTCCTTGTGCTACAGCATCAGCCATTGAGCTGGAGAGCCACACTCACTCCCACAGCTGCTGCTGTGACCCAGGCACAGCATTTCACTCTTGAGGAGGAATGGAGAAACAGCCTTTGTGCAGAATGCTCCCCATGCAGGAGCTCCAGTGCTCTGTAGGGCAGCAGAGTTATACCCTCTGGGGCTGAGGGGGAAACCGGGCATGGACCTACAACCTCTTATTTTAGGTCCTTTTGATGCACTTTTCTCTCCCACACACCCTTCAGGGGTGTGGACTGCAAACAGAATGCACTGTATCTTTCCTGTGTGAGTATTTGGTAACAGTGTGCCAAAACTGGAGGTAGAACACTCTGCAGAGGCATTTGAATACTAAAAGAGGTGATAGTCTTCTTTGAAAAGAATTGAAGACAGACAGGGTTTATGCTGTCATAATTGCTGGAATCATAACATTGTTAAGTTCTAGTCCAAAAATTACAAAACTGATAAATTTCTTTAAAAATTTGAGCCCAAGACAAATACAACAAACAAATGAAAGCTCAGAGGAAAAGAGTGATAATACTATTGATCTATAGGATGTTGTTATTATTAGATGGTGTTTGAAAGCATGGATTCATTCAACAGCTTTGCTAAAGGGACTT
This sequence comes from Chloebia gouldiae, assembly GCA_003676055.1. Taxonomy (NCBI): domain Eukaryota; kingdom Metazoa; phylum Chordata; class Aves; order Passeriformes; family Passeridae; genus Chloebia; species Chloebia gouldiae. Next base: position 1,769,777 of record QUSF01000060.1, read on the forward strand.
GACATTGCAGTTCTGTTGTTACTTAGTTCAGTGCAACTTTCTGAAAACTGCCATCTAAAATTTCTCATAGTCTGTGCTCTCAGGAGGTGCTGGGGCAGTGGTTTTTATGAAAACAGTTTGTCATTTTGGTGCTTTCCATTATGAGGGAATGTTAAGTAGTCAAGGTATAAATACTGACAGTTAGATTCTGTTGTTAAATCAGCATTTGAGTGGTTTGAAAATTAGTGTGGAGCTTGATATTGGACTGCCAGTGTCAGAAATGTCACACTCTAGAATGACAGTTGCCAGCAGACAGCACAGAACTATCATTTTGACTACAAAATATGACCCTAATAGAATTTAAACATGGTGCAAAATGCAACAGGTCAAGAAAACTGATTTATGTGTGCTATCAAAAGCAAATTTTAGTATCTGGTCAGGACAATATATTTCTGTGTTCACTTATTCTTTGGTTTATAAGACCTTTTGAATGAAGATACTAATTTTTCTTCCAAGTTGGAGCTGCTAGAATTGACTGCCTGTTGATGCTGCAACTGTCCTTACAGATGCTTATTAAAACAGGCAAGGCAATCCCAAATAAACCTACAGATAGTAATGGTTTCATTTTTTTGAGGCAAAACACTTCAAGGAGAGTTAAACACAAAGTTCAGGACAGCAAAGTTTTTCAGATCACAAGATTCCTTATGGTTCATCACATGGCTCTTCCTTGTGGATTGTCCCCTTATTCTGCCTTTCAAAAGAAACTTTCAGACAAGGAAATGAATGGAGATGAAGCACAGTTAAAGTAGGAACTGTAAGATCCAGGTTTAGCACTGGATATGTCATGTGTGTCCGTGTATTTACTTATATAGTTTTATGTGCATTCATTCTATACCTATTTTCTCCCCGACAGATAGTGAAACATGCCTAAAAAAAAGACTGGTGCTCGTAAGAAAGCTGAGAACCGTCGGGAACGTGAGAAGCAGATAAGGGCTTCACGAGCCAACATAGACTTGGCCAAACATCCTTGTAATGCTTCAATGGTAAATTAATCTAAAGTGTTCCACATTAAAATACCTAATTTTTAATTACATAAACCCAGTGATAATACCTTGAATGCATTTAATGCCACTAGAATGCCATTCTTCCTACTGTCCTTCCTTTATATTTAAGGTTACATTTGCACCAGACAGAATATTGATGAAAAGGTTTGGATCGTAATTGTAACTCCCTGTGGAGGTCTGTAAATTTTATATATTTTACCTAGAATGAAAATAATTACTAGTGTTTTATTTCTTCTCTGTAGGAATGTGATAAGTGCCAAAGGTAAGAATTTTTACCCTTCTAAAACTAATAGTTTAGCATTTATTTCAGACATTTTACAGGTATTTTTTAATGCCTTCTTTTAAAGCTTAATGCTTTCTTTTTGTTTTTTTTTCACGTCCATGTGCCTAGACGACAGAAGAATAGAGCTTTTTGTTACTTCTGCAATTCTGTTCAGAAATTGCCCATTTGTGCACAATGTGGTGAGTAGAAATAATGAATGAAAACAAGCTGTCCTCAGTCCTGTTTGTGATGTTAAGCTCTCAGTATCTGTGTTACAGTAGCTTTATCTTAAAGTACTTCTCTGGTGTGGATTCTTTTGAATCTCCTATGAATATCTTCCTTGAGAAATGATCTTCTTTAATCAGTATATATGCCTGTAACCCCCAGAGGTTTGCAAGCCTGGATCATGGCTTATCTTCTTTGGAAAAATTTGTCTCACTTCCTTTTAGGTTTCAGAAATCTGACTGTTTTTGTAGGTTGACCATGTGGAGCATTGTGTCATAACAGCAGCAAAACTAAAAAAGCTCTGACTGCTAGCAAGGCAGCAATTAATATTGCATTTTAAGGATTATATAATTTCTGATCAATTCAATGTTAATTTAAAGCAACAATATATTATTCACCTTGCATGGGGTTGTAATGTAATATGTAACTCTTGTTATTTATGTGGGCTTGAGGGTTGATGCTTTGAAATTAGAGGAGAAGGACTCCTAGTGACAGAACTGCTCTGAATCAGGCTAAAAAGCCCTTTGTTTTTAAACAGCTGCTTGCTTGCAGGAGATGTTGATATTCATTTCATACTGGGTTGAATGTTCTACTGTTTCAACACATCATTGTAGATTTTCAATTTGTCATTAAGCAATTTAGCTGTTTTGGAATTTGACTCTCAGAGCTGCTGACTTGCAGCTTTCAGTGCCTTTGTTGTGACCCGCAGATACTGAGCGTTTCTGGAAGCCAGGCTGTCACTGTGCAGAGGCAGTATGTCACCCTTCATAAGTCTCCTTTCTGTCACCGTGCAGTGAAGTACTAAAAACATGGTCTCTGTGTGTTGCATTTATCTTAATCTGGAGTATGTTTCTAGAGGAAAAGCATTTCTATCAGCAGCCATATTACTATATTGAGACTCAGGGTTTTCCAAGTGAAGACCATTAAAGCTGTTTGATGCTTAATCAAGCAATGGGGACTATAAACCAACAGCATCTTTATTAGAAGAGCCCATGAGGGTGGCTCTGTTCCAGTGCTCCACACCCAGTAATGCCCCCACCACCTCTCACTGCCCAGTTCAGCTGCTTTTATGGTGGGATAGAATTTTGTTCTTTGTTTTGACATTTGAAATTTTTGCCAGTGTCTCAAAACACAGAGCAAGAGCAATACATTGTCTTATTATCTCAGTACAGAGGCAAGAGATTTGACTGAAAACAGACAATATGTAATTTAACCTAAGAGAGGTGTGAAGGTGGGTTGCAGAATGCAGCAATAATGCAAACATCTTTGCATTATTTTTACTTAGATTTACAGTTAAGCACAGGCATTTAGTTGAAGTGCTGTTCTTACATAAATGTGCATTCTAATTTTTTTTAAATGTTATTTTTATATAGTTATCTAATGGTTGCTTGCCTTTTTATTTTAAACAGGAAAAACCAAATGCATGATGAAGTCTTCTGACTGTGTTATAAAACATGCTGGTGTATATAGTACTGGACTAGCTATGGTGGTACGTATACAAAATTACAGCCTTTTTTGCACTATGAGGATATTCTGTGCAAATCTTCCTGGTAAAATGATAAAACAGATTTATGGAATGATAGCATGTACAATGCCAAGTTTGTTTTTTTCCTCGCTTTTGTAACAAACTGATTTTTCCCTCATACTGAAACCCGCAAATTTTTAAGTTTTAGATTCGCTCCTGTATTTGCAGCACATATTGGATGCTAATGGATCTGTGTTGGTGGCAGGCCCTAAGCACATGAAGAGCACTAGACCCTTACATGCACCACAATTCCCAGCCTTCATTAAAATGTAGGATTATTCTGCAGAAACCCACAGACTTTTGTCACTGTTGTCTTAGTGCTGCAGAGATCATCAATAACACATAGAGAAATCTGTTCCACTAGAGGGGAATTTTAATGAACAAAACTCCTCTTTTGGGCTCTTAATTAGAGATAATCATAGCTCCAGGCCTTTGAAGTTTTGTTCTTAGAAGGACAAGTTACTGTCTGCATTCTGGAAAGCAAGGTGTCACCTGTCACAGCCTCTGGATTAAATGGTCTAAACCTCTATCCTGTTGCTGCCTGCAGCTGGCTGTCAGCTGTTCTCAGTAACACAGCCAGCCTTTACATGCTGGTGTTCCTGAACTTATCCATGCATTCACTTATGCAGGAGTGAACACATCAACAGTTAAATTTGGATTCATCATTGTTTTCTTAGCTTTGTGTGCATGTAATGCACATAATGCATGTAATGCATGTAATTAGTTACCTATGGGCTGAGAGGGCTTCTTAAATGCTACACTTAAGGATAGCTACAGTGGAGATCGTATAATTTAATCAAAATAAAAGTTAGAGAATCTAACTTACTTCTAATGAGTTATTTGTTCTTTGCTCTCTGCAGAGCTTGTACTCTAATATACCAGAGTTTAAAATCCAAGTGAGTGATTTCAGCTCTGATAGTCTAGTGGCATTTTTCAGGTCTTTGAAATTTCATTTTTGCAAGAGCATTGTTATCGTTTATGGATCCCAGGTTTCAACTGGAGGACACTATTTTCCTTGTGCTAAGTGTGTAATAAGAAATGTAAAAACCAGGATTGAGATAGATAACTATACATGGCATCATACATAATCCTGCAAAAAATTAATAACAAACAAGCATGAACTGTGCAGCAGCTTGGTTGGAGCACAGGTTTGGTTCAATACTCTCACTCACCCAAAGCAAGCCCATTGAGAGAATGGATACTAGGATACATTGAGGATTCTGGGCTAACTATCTCTGTTGGTATTGCAGAAGTCCTGAGATGATATCTTGCTGTGATTGCAGGGTGCAATCTGTGATTTCTGTGAAGCCTGGCTGTGTCACGGGAGGAAGTGTCTCAGCACCCACGCATGTATGTGCCCTCTGGCAGATGCAGAGTGCGTTGAGTGTGAAAGAAGTGTCTGGGACCATGGTAGGTTGCTCACATATAAAAATAAGAAAATATAAATTACACTTCTTTCCTTGCATTGGTTAAGTTAGTTAGCACCTATATTCTTAACATAGCCTTTTTGGTCTTCACTAAATTAGTCCTTGCAGTATGTTTGTTCAAAGCAAGGATTCTCCCCATTTTGAAAATAGTCATTTTACAGCGAGGAAAGTAAATGGCCTGCTCAAGAACATGCAGTGCTCAATTCAGGGATGATTATGTAATCTAAATTATAATGGTTCTATCAGCTTAATTGTTCACATAATTAAGCACTGAAATTGCCAACACAGTTTTATGCCATTCTTACTCCATTCTTCTACACTAGCACAGGTATTTGGATTCCCAGTTGCTTAGGTAACCATACTGACATCCCTTTGTCAAATCTTTTAAAGTGTTTATTTCAAGTGTGTATCAGAGCTGATCAGAGAAGACTGGATGAGAGTGTGATCTGATTTAAGAAAAATAGTTGATGCTAGAGTCAAATTAAAATGAAGAAAAGTACTAGAAGTAATACTTGCTTTATAGTTATGCTGTCTTATAGTGTAGGATAGGAGGTATTTTTCAGTGTAAAAATGTATGGCAGTGTCTAATTTAGGGCCTTAAAGCATTTGTGACAGAAGGGAGAACTGGTCTTCAGTCAAAACTACCGCCTAAATTGTTTGCAGAGCAGGACTTGATGCTTGTGCCCGTTGTTGATTATTTTGCCTTGATAAATCTTTCAGGAGGCAGAATATTTGCCTGCTCTTTTTGCCATGATTTCCTCTGTGAAGATGATCAGTTTGAACATCAAGCCAGCTGCCAAGTTCTGGAAGCAGAGACATTTAAGTGTAAGTTAGTTATTCATAATTCCTTTCACCACAGCCAAGCAGATTATCTACTTGTTTTCTCTGTGCTCCAGAATACTCTTCATCACCTTCCCCAAGTAGATTTTGCCACTGCTGGAGGGAAGGGCCCATTTCCTATGTACTGGTTTTTGGTATCCAGTTATCCAGACTAGAACTTTTTTCTCTTTCATGGACCTTCCTCCATGCCAGAGCATACCTGGCAATTGTTTTCCTGCCAGGCTCTTACAGGCCTCCCATGGGAAGCTGCCCTTGCAGGAGCCAGCATTCTCCAAAGTTGGAGTGTTGGCAGTAGCAGGACTGCAGCAAAACAACTGGAACTGCTTTTGCTGCTTTTTTATTCCACAAAGCTCTGCAGGCAGAAGGAGTTGTCTTCTACTCTTCTGACCCAGTGATGAACTAGTTCTAGATACCTGTTCCTCCTGGAACACAGTTGCCCTAAACAATGCCACCTGTCTTAGTCTGGCTAAACTTTCACAGGTTTGGAAGGCCTGTGTGCTGGTGAAAAGTTAGTAGCTGCTCAAGTCCTGAGGAAGGCTGTGACTCAGCAATCATCATCTGACTCAGTGAGACAGGGTGAGCACAGAAGGAAGTGACAAAAATAGTCCCAGATGATTTCAGTGTTCATTTCCTCACTGACCAGTGGACTGTGGACACGTGTTAGTAGCATATCAAATGCTGATCCATGATCACTCTTTCTGAGTAAAGAAAAGGTAGATGAACACTTTATGTCCTTTTGAACTTTGATTAATTGTTGGACAAAACTGAAACTGCTATTTGTAAGAGGATATGATGGCCATGCCCAATATTAGTTACTCATTACTCATCTCTGGGTGAAACAGGGATGTTCACCATGTTAACTTCAAGGGAAGTTAAAAAAAAAGAACAACAATAAAACAAAACAAGCCAAGACTATGCATATTTGAAATAACTAATTTTTTCTAGCAGCATTTCTTGCCTACCTACTATTAAATATGATTTGGTTTATCACAAGACAAGCATTTGTTTCTCCTTACCAAAACTTGCATTCATGTATCTTAACTATTGCAACATTTTCAATTCTTACTGTAGAAATTGCAGGTGCTCTTTATTGTAAGGCTGTTTTCCTTTGAACTGACTAATCTGTAGTCCTAGTTGATTTCTCCTGGTCTAGAATATTTGTGGTTTCAATAGTTTAATCATTGTCTTTAGACATCTCTTATCTCCTTTTCATCTTCCATACTTTTCTTCCTAGCCAGCTATTTTTCAAGCCTTGCTTAGCTTCTCTTGATGTATTCTGCCATAATTCCCTTGATGTATTCTTCCTGCATAGCAATATTGAGGCAGCAACAGCTGTTCCACAAGAATGTTTTTTCGATGATTGCCGGAAGCTCTCAATTCACAGATGTGGTATCACACCCTAAATAGAGAGGTTTTTTTGAGGATTTTCACTGTGTTTGGTGTTTGTGGCACAGAGCAGACTTGGTAGAAAAGATTTTTGTCACTGAGGTAACAAGATTATAACATGTATTCTGTACTTTTACAGAATACGTGGTCTTCAAATGTGGTCATTCAATTGTATAAATCCATTTTAGCTATGAAACAGGTGCTGTTACTTTCTATCACTATCTGAGAGAAGTGCAGATACTCAAAAAATGGTGAATATATATGCATCAGCATTTCCAGTTCCATCTTTAAACACACCATAGCTCTAAATCCCACATTTGTCTTGCTTATGTGGAGAACTCATGATATTTGGTACTTCATATTGAAAAGCTGCTGTCACAGAGGTTAGACAAGGAGGAAAGCAGTGAGTACTGGCACAGAAACTAGTAAAGTACGTGTTACTGCTTCTCAAGGAGCAACTATTCACCAAACTTCTGCCAGTTGCTGCCAGATCCTGAGTGTTTGCCTTTACTGTACGCCTTCTAGTGGAATAATAAAAGCAACTTGAAGCTCAAGACAAGTTACATTTTGTGCACTGATTCTGGTCTTTGTAGCTTGTGTGCGAGCTCCAGTTCTTTAACAGAGATGGACTCTCTTAAGAAGTTTTGTGCAGTCAAGTACATTTCCAGAGGATATGACAGAAAATACAGTGTCACAACTTTTCTAGGTTTGGAAGTTCACAAGAGTGAAGTGTTCTTACATCTGCAGTGTTCCTTCTTTTGCATGCTGTGAGAAAAGAAAAAGCAAGATGAAACCTTAACACCAAATTGGTTCTGAAATTTCAGGTTTTAAAAGTTTAGAAGCTCAAGAAATAGTTAAACATTTTTCTCCTCTTAAAATTTAACTTTTTGTGTCAAAGTGAGGTTTAGAGTTAAAAAAATCTAGTAAAATGGTACTGTGGAGTAAAATGGCTGATTCACATTGCCAGAGTGCAGTTATGCAGAGAATTAAAAATAAATGCCTCAATTATGGTATTGCATACTTTTACAAGTTTTAAAAAAAACATGACAGGTCTGCCGTTTCTAAGTACTGAATTTGTCATACTGCTTTTCTCCAACAGGTGTCTCCTGTAACAGGCTGGGGCAGCATTCCTGCCTGCGTTGCAAGGTAAAGACTAAAGATAGTTGTGAGGAGCTGATTTTAGAGTCGTTATACTTGGCCTCCAAGGCCTGTATCAGGCCTTGCCACATCTTCCTCTCCATGATTAAAAGGAAATTCATACTTTTGTATTAGTTTCTGTAGCCTGGGGTCAGACTTGTGGGGGACAAAAGATCTTTTATCTGTGCTCGCCTGTTAACCACAAGACAGTGTGAGGTGATCTTTGCCCAGCCCTCTTAACTTAGTTTAAGTTAAGCCTGCAATGTGTTGGTGCTTTAAAAAACAATCAAGACAACAAAATAAATCCTTGGCCGTGAACAGAATCCCAGGCTTTGGAATATGCTTTGATCCAGTGTGGTACTGCAACAATTTGAAAAGTTGTTCTTCTGAACAGTCAAGTGATTATCTGACTAGAAGTCGCTGCATCCAAAGGAATCATTTCCACAGCTCATCCAGTTTTCCGTATGAGCAGGCTGATTTGTTGACATTGGGCTTATGTTTTTACACACTCAGAAGTAATTTTGTGTAAAAAAATCCACCTGCTTCATCATCAGCATTCCCCAGATTTCTCCAGGTGCTCTTACTCTTCTTACCTTCCATATGTTCTCCCTACACGCTCCCATGGCATTGATGGCCTATTCAAAATAGTTCTATTTTCCATATATTTTCACTGCACCCTGGTGCTCAGTGTGTGAACTTCCCATCTCTTAATTCTTTCCTTCAGGCTCCTACATAGTTTTGTTCTTGCATACATCTCATTATGTTTATTTAAGCTTGTCAACACAAATCCAAGTTTGCCAGGCTCCTTGTGGGCAGCACTGCAATCCAGCCCTGGATTCTCTGCATGTTTATTGGCACTTTTATTCAGCCTCTTCCCCAGAAACCCTGGAACCACACTGAACACAGAGGGTTCCTCTGTGCACAGACCTCATGTCCACTGCAAGAGAGACCTCATTAAATTTTAATCCCAGCCAGAAAACCCTGCTGCTGTTAGACACATTTTTGCTTGCTTGTTGTTGAAGAATGTGCTTCTATGATTAAAACATTTGGCCTTTTTATTCTCCCTTCAATACACAGGCTTGTTTTTGTGACGATCATGTGCGAAGTAAAGTTTTCAAGCAGGAAAAAGGGAAGAAGCCTCCTTGCCCTAAATGTGGCCATGAAACTCAGCAGACAAAGGATCTGAGCATGTCAAGTAAGCCAGTTTCTCTAGCTAACAAGCCATACAAGTGCCATTAGTGATTAATTTCTACCTAGGAGCACTGAGTAAAGTCTGGTTACGTTCAATTGTTTTGCACAGTTTTGCTTCATTTGTTTTGAGAAAAACTTCATGTTTCTTTGTGTTTGAGTTCTGGAATTGAGCAGTTTCATTCTTAACAATTAAATCATTCCAAGAAAGTGAAAGCTTTTGTTTAGTTTGAGATTTTAGTTGTGGAAAAATGAAAAATAAAACCATTTAAACTACTCTTCAAGTAGTGAAAAAAAGATAGAAATTAAATGTTGGATTGGTGGGAACATGATGATTTTTCTTTGCCTGCAGCACGTTCTTTGAAGTTTGGCCGACAGACTGGAGGGGAAGATGCAGATGGAGCTTCTGGTTATGATGCCTACTGGAAAAACCTTTCCTCCAGTAAGACTGGGGATCCAGGTGACCATGAGGATGACTATGATGAGTATGAAGCAGAAGATGATGATGAAGATGACAATGATGAGCGAGGGAAGGATTCAGATTCTGAGGCCACAGATGTATTCAGCAATTTGAATTTAGGAAGGACCTACGCTAGTGGGTATGCACATTATGAGGAATCAGAAGATTAAGCTTAGTATGCTGGCTTTGGAAGGAGCCAAGCAGTGCTTCACTGAGTTGTGTACATGCCAGTAGGATAGCTCCATCAGGTACTTATGTATCAGAGTTAGAGTGTGGGACTTCTGCAGTAATTCCAAGCAACATTTTTCCTGTAGATGAACTGACATTGGGTTTGGGACTGGGGAAGAAAATCAGGATATTTTTATTCCCCTAAACAACAGAATGGTTTTGTCTTTGAGTTACTGAGTATAATGGTTCAATACCATTTTCTTCAATCAACACAGGAATGTGAGAAAGCTGTAGCTGTTGCTTCCATTTACCCATCAGAAACTAAGTTATTTTTTACAATAATTTTGTTAACTGATTTCATGCATTAATGCAGTGGTGGGTTGGTGACTGCATTTTTTTTGGTCTGCACAATAAAAGTCAACTTCATTCTCTAATGAATTGTCATAAATATTTATCTCCCTTGAATAGCTGGAAAGCAGGTTGTATGCAAAGTGTAAACTGACATTGAAATTACTTCCTTGTTTATGTCAGTATTGCAGATCAGTGTAGTTCTCTGTATATTTGCACATCACCTTTCAGTATTTTTATTATTAGATATTAATTGATGGGGCTATATGGAGTCACTTTAAGAGCACCCCAGATAATCAAAACTTTTATGGAAATAAAATGTTGGTATCCTCTCTACCACAAAAATCTGTAAGGCAGGTAGATGAAAAGGAGACTGATTTCTTCTGTATCTAGCCTTCAACTCTTTTCCTTGCATATGATACCAAAAGAAATAGATAGGAAACAACACTGTATATGAGCTGAGAAGGTGAGAAAACATGGGGGGTTCAAAAATGCTGGGTCCAAATACTGGTCTGTGCAAGCCTGCCAGTACAAGGCAAGTGATCAGCACTTCTGAGCTGAGAAGGTGACACCTGCAGAAGTGTTTGCAGTGGTTCTGATGTGAAAGAGAGCATGTTAATTACCCATCTACACATCTAAGTGATGGCATTTATTTTCCCTGTGTAGGGGAATGTTTTACAGCAGACAGATCATGAGACAAGGGCAGCCAACCTAAAATGTTGCTTCAGCTTTCTAAATGCCATACCTTATTGCAAGAGGGCCCATTTTGTTATCTGTCAAATACCTGTACTGATTATACCATTACCTGCTTTTGTGGTGTTTCTCTACTCTTTCTTAACAGCTAAAGATCATGTGTTAGCAGAGCATGCCCTATTGAGAATCAATTTTAATGATGTTGAGATTGCCAAATGAGCGTTTTGTAGCAAAACAGGATTGGAAAACATGGTTTTTATACTTTCCTCCTAAACGCATCTCCTACCAAATGCGTGAAAGATGAGCTGAGGTCCATCCAGGACAAAAACAAACTGCCAGAGAGCACAACCTGGTTATGGCAGCTGAGGGAGAAACTCTGTAGGAGAAAGGGGCACAGCTGGTGAGTGCATGCCTTCAGAACTGGAGAGGAAACAAGTGATTGCACTGTCTGAAAGCCAAATTCCCTTCAAACATTGAAATATCCAATATCGTGTGCAAAGGCCTATCTTAAATGATGTATCTTAGAGATGTCTTGATTAGTCTTTTGCATAACCAAACTTGAAGTGATGGAAGCAGAACACCTGCCAGTTCAACGCAGATTATCTATTTGTGAAATTGGCACATGTGAGAGAATTTCTGCTCAGCTTTATTTGCTCCAAAAACTTCCACATTGAGTCCATCTGTGACTGGTCAATCCCAGCAACAATGCCAGTTTCTAAATCTTGGCTGATGTTTCAAATACAAAACACTTACACATCAGTACCAAGTCCTATACAGAACTGAGGAAAATACATGTGCTTCTCCATATATGTAAAATTATGGCTGCTTGTGTGTCATTTATTAATATTACTTAGCCACACAAAACCCCTCTTTAAGGTTCTTTGCTCTTGAATTAGGTTTTACCCCTCTGAAATCTTCTCTTGTCACTGGCTGTGCCAAAGGCTGCTGACATAACAGAATTAATCATCATAATCAGGGTAAAGAATTATTCATTTTCTCACTGAAGTGCCCTTGCACTGATCCTTGCAAGATCAATGCTCCAGAGCTAATGTGTGTTCCTATGGCAAATTGGGAGTGAGGGTCACAGCAGTGCCTGCAGCAGATGCCCAAGGTACCTGCTGTAATTAAGCAAGGTCACTACTCAGTGGACATTTATTTGCTTTTCTTTTATGCTGCTGTTCAGACCGCTGAAAATGCCTGTGTTGTCAGCCTGTCTGGAAATTGGGATCAGGAATTAGCCCTGCAGTGCCTGGCCTTCCAGGGGTCCAAACAGGCCAGTTTAAACTGCTTTAAAGTAATCTAGTGGATTTGGGCTGGATTTGGGCTGGATTTGGACAAACACGTTAGTCTGTGGCAGCACAGGCTGGATAGGATGTGATGTGTTTCATTTTCTCTGCTTATTCAGTACAGCTAAAAGCAGGTGCTGTGTTTGGGATAGGCCCTCAGAGCTTGCTTTCAGAGAAAGTGCATAATTTTGATTATCTTAATGTAAATGGCAGGAACAGGATGGAATAGAAAATGAACATGGAATAGAAAATGTATTCTGACTTTATTGAAAAGCGGGTCAGGGACAAAATCATATTGGCCCCATTTTTCTTCATTGCTGTACATTTCCTTTAAAAATACTGTTCCAGGTTAAAGGAAGTTCTGATTTGAGAGAGGGACAGTTCAAATATGTAACCAGTAATACCCATGAATTACGTGTTGTACTCCAGGAAACTAAGACCTTGATAAAATCTTACACTTCAGTTTAACTTCTTTAATGACTATTTAAACAAAGCTTAAGTGGGACTTGAATTAAAATCACAGCAACATTTATTGTGCCTGTAGAACCTGGAAAAAAGAAAAAAGCTGTGGTCACCACTGTAAGCTCTTTTCTTGCATTTTTTTATTATGGTGACAGCACCAGCTCATTATGAATTCATTGGGTGCTCCTGTAGATTTAATGCATTTTCCTTTAAATGCAGGTGTAATTTAGCACCTGTGACTGGGAGTCTTTTGATCAATCCAGTATTGCTAGTTTTCTTTCCAGAAAATGAATGAGAAGATCATTTGTCATATACTGAGCAGCTGAAAAAGTAGTAGCAGGCATGTCACAAAGACCTAGAGGACAAACTTAGAAGTGCTCAGAGTCCTCCTTTTTTAGGCAGAAAGATATTAGTGTGTCTTGCAAGACATTACATGCATCTGTCCTGGTCCTGATTCTATTTCCAGAGGAGCCAATGGCAAAGTTTCCATTTATCCAAATGGAAACAATTCAATAATCTTCAGTATATACAGTTCATCTTAAATGTCAGGAGGTGTTAAGGAACACAACATGAACATAAGCAGAAGAGGGAAGATGAAGCGAAGCTTTTAACACGAGGTTAATATATTAACTATTAGCATGAAAATACTAGTTCTAAATTTCAACAGTTTCACTGGAAAGTGCTCTCAAGACTAAAAGATGAAGCTGCTTAAAGCAGGAAGAGATCAGATTCTACAAGATGCAGAAATGTAATTACTCATCTCCCGAAAGTCTTCATGTAATTAATAAATATTTTCTAAAAGCTCAAAGCACGTAGGACATAGGCAAATTTCATAATCTTTTTTTAGGTGCATAAATAGAAAACACGGTAGTTGACAAAATCACAGCCTGAACAGTCCAGTTGGCAGCAGCCCTCTGCAGCTTGGACTTTCCATCTCCTACCTATGAAGCTCCAGACTAAACATATTTTATTACACTCCTTTATTAAGATTATGTGTGCTGTAATTGGCTAGTACACATAGGAAATTTGAAGCAGAGCCTATTTTTTACTTCCATAATCAGGATAGACAAATGTCAGAGATGTGAAGAATAATCCATAGAAAAGCCACTAGTTTCCCTTTGATAAACAAACAGTAGGTTCACAAGCCTGTTCTTCAATATGGAAAGGGAAAAAAATAAATTGCATTTCTGTGTCTCACCAAATTAAGCTACTACAGTAGTAGTAGCTATAAGTATGTTTGCTGAGAAACAACTGCAAAGCATGAGAAAGCCTATTGTAGCTATCCCAACTCCTATTTTCTAGCACTAAAGTATGCTAATGTGTTTGCTGCATTCTTTTAAATCTCACTTCTGCAGCCTGTGATTCTCTCAAAGTGTTTCCCAAACCTAAGTGTAATTTGAAATTCACTTTGGTTTCCTTCTGAAATGAGAAATAATGAGTGCCTAAGTAATGTTTTCACTTCAACTTGATATTATGTCACATCTATTGTAGATTTTCACTTTACAAAAACACTAATTAAAAAAAAAACTTATTAGAGCTTAAAAATGCTAAACCCCCCCCCCCCCCCCCCCCCAATTTTCTTAACAGGTAATACAAGTATTTTACTGCTATAGTTGGCTGTTGCTGTTCCTACTGTTTTATTTTGGCATAGTGAAAGAGGTTGATTCTTGCAGTGCAGACCAAGAAAGCATTATGCAGAGTTTAACCTTGGGGCTTTTGTTTGCCAAAGCATTCACAGTTCCTGTGGAGCACTGTGCAATTCCTTACCAGGCATTTAGCACATACGACCACTGCTACCAGATTTGAAACATTAAAATAATTCAGAAGTTAGATAATAAATTGCATTCCTTCCACATTCTCTATACTTTCTTGATGCTACATGCATTTCAAAGATCCCCTCTTGGCATTTAACTGCTAGTACTGCACAAGTACACTGCTGTGATCTACTGTCAAAAGCATTTCTGAGCAGACAGGGCCAACATAAAATGTAGCATACTCCATCTAAGCATATCACACTTTCAGAAAAATACTGCTCTTTTGTTCAACAGTTCACAAAGTCATCAGCAAATTAACAGTGTAAGAAGCCTTTCCTGCAAGCAACATTTCTGACCTTGATTTAAGTTAGTAGGTTTTAGTCAACTCAGGGCAGACCTGTGCCCAACATCCTGCTGGTGCTGGAGCATGGATTCCCACCATTCCCTGGGCTCTGTCAGAACCACTGCACCCTGTGTAGCCATCCCTGCAAGCACCAGAGCTCACTCCCAAAGGAAACCATTCACTTCCACAAGCTTTCCCCCTTCTCTGCTTTCCACCAGACCAGCTGCACTTGACCATCATATTTCCCTTGCAGAGAACCCCAAGCTGTCACTCACCCAGAGGTCAAGGGACTCCAGGCCTGCCAAAGCTCCTTGACACCTCACAGCTCACTCACTGCCTGCTCCCCTTGTTATAACCTCTCTCCCACCTGCACCCTTTCAGCAGGCTCCATCTGAATCTGTCTGGGGCAGGTGTGCATGGCTTCTCTCCTCAGCTGGTCTCCAGCATTCCCCACACATGGCAATTGCTGCAGCCCTGGACTGTTGCTGTTGGATGAGCTGTGGTGGCTGCTCAGCACATTTGCAGATACCACAATATCAAATACTGAATCCTGATGTACCTTCCTTCTTCTTCAGAGGATAAAATGTTGCAGTGTAAAGTATAAATAACATTTATCCTATTTGAGATGTGACAGATCTCCTATGCTGTGCTATTTTATTATATCTAAAATGAATTTGCAGATGATGATATATATTTTCTGCTGACCCTGAAAGTTTTATCTTAAAATTTCTTGCTACAATGCCTTCATAATATATTAATATGACTCTCTCAGCTTCTAGAAAACTAAAATAAAACCTCATGGTCTTTTTATGTGCTGTAATTTTTCTTGGATATTAAAAAAATATATTACAGCTATATCAGATTATTAACATTGAAAATGAGCCAGAGTCCCTAAAGTACCATTTAAAAATACCTGAAAACCTTTGTCCTTTTGGAGATGTTTGGTTCTCAGATAATAACTTTCTTCCAGGTTTATACAGAAAGTTAAGAGGTATTTCCACTTGCTCCATGACTTCTCTCATAAGCTGCAGCCCAGCAGGAGAGTGTGTCCTGAGGTGACAGGCATTGCTGCTGCTGATGGAGAATTAGTGTCAGCCCAAGCAGTGATGTGACCCATGAAGCTGCAGGACATGGTGTTTTGTTTCCAGCTAAGTTCAGGTTCTTTAGTGAAATACCCTAAGGAGAGAACAAAAGCCAAATGATCTGTCATGTTCTTTACTGGACTAAGTCTAACATCTGCATTTTGTTCTAATAAATGGAATATTGCCAAACTATATCACTAATAAACCTGAGGATTGTTTTTCCTGTACTCGTCATTTGTAGCCCTTCAGCTCCCCAGGTGCTGAACAGTGCTCCATGGGTTGTGCTCCTTTGCTCAGAATAATTTCAGCACTCTCCCTCCTGCCAAAGCCCCACTATTGCCCCACTCACTTTTAGGTTCGCCT
This sequence comes from Chloebia gouldiae, assembly GCA_003676055.1. NCBI lineage: Eukaryota > Metazoa > Chordata > Aves > Passeriformes > Passeridae > Chloebia > Chloebia gouldiae. Next base: position 1,785,769 of record QUSF01000060.1, read on the forward strand.
GAACTGCAGGAGTTGGTGTCTAGTCCAGTAAGCCAGGACTGTGTTAGGATGGGCTGGGTTCCAGTGGAATGCAGCCTGTGGACTGTCCTTGAATAACCTCCCACTTGTTCTGAGCCTGTGGGACCTAAGGGAGTTCTTTCAGACACATTTGCAACTGTAGCAGGATCTGCACTATTGTGTTCCGTTTTTCCCAATATTAGTATTCCTTCTGTCACTAATATTGACCATTTGGTGTGTGAGATTAAACCTATGAAGCCTTGGAAGTTGTTTTTGCAGTGTGGTAAGTGATGGAGAGCCCAACTGCAACTCACTTCTATTTACGCAGAACTGGCAGCTGGGAACAGCAGGAGGTAATTCTTGTCTCAGGAATCTCAGCCCAGCACCACTTGCTGGTTTCCGGGGAGCCATTTCTACCCAAAGAATCAAGTCTAATCAAGGACCAAGGCAAAGAGCACAAGCTCCAGCTGCTTGCAGAGTTCATGCTCCCTCGAGTAATGCCTCTGATCAGAGCCTGGCAAACCCAAGCTAACAGCACACAACATTTCATTCTAAAAGTGAACAAAAAGACCAGCACAGCAAGCTGTTTGTGTGCTTTGGTTTTCTGCAGATAACAGGAATCTCCAATTTTTGAGATTCAAAATTAATGAATACACATATAGCATTAGTGGCTATAGTTTAAAAAGCCCTTACTGAAGACTCAGCTCAAATTGCCAGTGTTGAGGGCGGGAAATCAGCAAACAGTCATTTCCTGACATTTAAATTACAAGAGTTGTGCAACTGATCTTGGGAAACTTAGGAATGTGCTGAGATAACAAGTATCCACTTGCAATCACAGAATCACCAATTAATTATGTTGTAAAAGACCTCTGGGATCATTGAGTCCAACCTTTGACCTTTCAACCAGACCATGGCACTGAGTGAGCTGTTTGAATGATGATTGCGCCACCTCCCTGGGCAGCCCATTCCAATGCTTAACAACACTTTCTGTGAAGAAATTCTTCCTGATGTCCAACCTGAACCATTCCTGGCACAGCTTGGGGCTATTTCCTCTTGTCCTGTTGCTTGTTGCCTGGGAGAAGAGACTGACCCCCTCTGGCCACAACCTCCTGTCAGGGAGTTTCAGAGAGTAATAAGATGCCCCTTGAACATCCTTTTCTCCAAGAGAAACACACCCAGCTCCCTCAGCTGCCTCTCACAGGACTTGTGCTCCCTCAGACCCTTCCCAGCTCTGGACACGCTGTAGCACCTCAACATCTTTCTTGTAGTGAGGGGTCCAGAACTGGACACAGCACTCGAGATGTGGCCTCAGCAGTGCTGAATACAGGAGGACAATCACTGCCCTGGTCCTGCTGGCCACACTATTGCTAGTTCAGGCCAGGATGCCTCTGGACTTCTTGGCCACCTGGGCAACAGCTGGGATCATGTTTAGCTGGCTGTAGACCAATTGTTACTATATGTTTATATGAACAAACTTTACCTTTCTTCTAAGAGCCCAATCTGAAAACAGTTCTTCCAAACTCAGCATTCACAGATACCAAGACGTCTGTTGCCATCTTAATTGGAAATTTATGGCACACTGGATCAATGACTTGCTGCTACGGCCACACTCTGCAGGGAAGAGGAAACCAATATCATGCTTGACTGACTGAAGGAATACCTTTTAGAGGTGTGGAAGATGAAGTAAAAGTGCAGGAGGTGAAATTCCCAGGCCTACTGTATACTGCAATATATTCTGAGATGTTGGAATTGCATGCTATCAGTCAGTTCAGATTGATCCTGAGATCTGGTTGCATCAGACATCTGTGGTCATCATTCTTATTTCTGCCATGGAAAAAGGAGTCTTTAATTTCATTCTTGCATTTTGATAGCCACCATTGATAGCCACCAAATATTTCATGATGGCTGAAATGATGAAAGCAGTTTCTTCATCTGTGCCTGTAAGCCACAAAAGCACTAGTTTTTCATGTGAATAAATCCAAGTTCTATAACACTTTGAACATCCAGAAAGTTTGTAAAATTCTCTGCTTTTGCGAATGCCACTACTCCAAACAGTTGGATTCCAGGTTTATCCCACTGTGCCTTTATTAGTATAAGAGTAGCTTCTGACCAAATGGTCTTAAATTTGTGCTTCTAAATATTACAGAACTTGCCCTGTTAGGAGAAAAGGTCCTTCTATCACTTGTCTCTTTTACACAGAGAACACTCAGTTATGTGATACATAAACTATATCACTGCCCAGCTGAAAGATCTAGCACAGTATTTATCTGGTTTCAGATCCATCCAGCTGATGATATGATAGCTCAGGTATTAAACTACCTTTGTGATTTAAATTACCTACCTTTTATATGCCTGGAAAGTAAAGTTATCAGCATAAAAACTAATAAATCAGAGAGTTCTATAAAGGTGGCAAGTGAGTTACTGAAATTGCTTTAGGCAATGTAACCTACTTCTGCATAGTCACAGATGGGGAAGGTGTACTTGTTGCCTAAAATTTATATGTGCAGAAAGAAAAAGCAAGACACAAAAGTAATCCTGTTTCCTTTACAAACTCAGCTTTTCCTTCTCCCCACTGCAGTCCTGTCCCCCATCCCCCACCTCCCCAGCAGCCAAAAAAATAAAATCAATTGCTTTTAAAGGCAAGGGATGAAATGGCACTATACTGTAAAGTGAAGGAGAAGGTAAGGTGAAGGAGAAGGTTATTAACTAAAATTATATTGCAGCTTAGGGGTTAACAGTCTAAAGATGTAATGAATTTCAGAAACCCAAAATGCAGATGTTTTAAATTATATTTTCTATATTTGATTGATCAGGAAAATGTGTTACTTTAGAGATAAGGCAAAAGTTATCACACTGAGAGATGGTTTCTGGTCACACTGTCATCTGGTTAAAAAGATGCAGCACCCAAGGGCTCTGCTTGTTTATTAAAAGCATCTGTTCTATTTCCAGAAGAATAATTAAAAAATCATTGCTTCAAAAAGTGTGTGACAGAACTGGAAAGACAGAATTAGTTTAAGTCTGTGAAATTACAGGGACCCTGACCCTTCTTCCTGCATATGATTGTCGGTCACATCAGAGGCCTGTAATTTCAGCTTAACTCCTGTACTGCCTAAGAGGTACTAACTGGAATATGTCAGTGTGTGGCTCACATGTGTGGGTTTAACTTTGGATGAGGACCTAATGTCGCTGTGAATGTGGTAAAAGCCAGCCCAAAGCAGTGGAGGGGGCCCAGCTCCCTAAGCCAAGATGCCTCAGCAGGATGTAGCACCTGAGACAGGTGGGTTGAAGCTCTTCTGGGTGTGTCTGAGAAGAGCCCACTTCCCCAAAGCAGGATTGTGTACAGTGGGGATGACATCATCCCTAACAACAGGCCTGATTTTGCAAGTCTGATGCTGTGTCTTCTTGCCCAATTTACAGCAGAGGCTGGAGACCCCCTAGAGCAGCCTGAGCAAGATGGCACTTGTGCACTCATTGCTTGGAAGAGTGTGTTTGCTGCACCCTGGGAGCTCCAGTCCCACTGTGCAGGACCCACATGCATGTGCTCCAGGAAGGCATTGCACAGGACAGGGATGGGAAACAGCAGAGTTTCTGCAGCTCTAGCACGGGGGTCACCAGGGACATTGCAGGCTGAGGCACTAACCTGCATAAACTGCTTCCTGGGCTTGGACAAGGCCCCTCACTGGGGAAAAACCCCTGCTCTGGCCTTATCTCCATGGTGTCAAGTAATAAGAGGCAACAGGGAGAAACTGATGCACAGATGTTCTACCTGAACACTAGAAAAACTTCTTTACTGAGCATTGAGCACTGGAACAGGCTGCCCAAAGAGGGTGTGGAGTCTCCCTCACTGGAGATATTCAAGAAGCATCTGGACACATTCCTGTGCCATGTGCTCTGAAATGATGCTGCTTGAGCAAGGAGGTTGGACCAGATGAGAGAAGAATGGGTCAGGAAGGGACCCACTGTGGTCCCTTCCTGACCAATTCTGTGACTCTGTGATTCTGTCTTTGCTTGAATTGGCAGTGGGCAGAGAGCCCTTATGCTGGGCAATTGCGGCTTCATAATTCTGCTATTTTTTAAATCCCACTATGCCAAATGCAGAGAGAAAGATGGAGAAACACCTGTTTTCAGATGTGTTTCATTTCACCTACCACTCACAGAACCTGAAGACAAAATACAGTGAAAAGAGTATTTGAGAATTGAGTTCACTTTCTTTTCAGCAGCATTCTGACTGCTTTTAATGCTTGCAAAGCTTTTGGCTATAAAAAATATATATGGCTGAGAGGTTTCTCTTGGACTGTAGTCACTGCCACAAAGGAATTCCTCCAGACTCCTTTTCCTTTCTTCCTTAGCTCCTCAGAGACCTCTGCTGCTGTCCCTGGCAGCGGACCAAGGGAAAAGCAGCTTCAGTTGAAGCTCCTCATGTAGCAACAAAACACCATTGATCAGCCACGTCTATCAGTGCCAACAACTTTTTGAAGCTGGTACTCTTTTAATGCCTGGCTTCTCTCTCTATTTAAGGTTCAGGTATGTAATGTAAAGAACTCCCCTGGAGAGTAATTTTCTTTATTTCATCCTATTGAAAAGAAAATCTCCTGCGGCTGACCACCCCTGAAAACACCAGTTCAGATCCATCTCAGGCCAGGCATGGGAAGTCCTGAGGTCCTATTCCTACCGTCCAGTGAGCTGCCACTGGCAGGTGCAGAGCACTGGGGACACCAGCCTGGAGACATCCAGGCAGGGATTAGAGGCCCTCGGTTGTTTGTCAGCTGCACTGGTACTTATTCAGGGCGGTCCCTTTAAGTAAATCAGAGGTATTTTCTGTTTACACCTAGGTACTTACTGGGCTGTTGCATTGAAAGATCCTAATCTTGCTTTCACCCCTGTGGGATACTGATTTTAAGAAAATACTCTATCCTTCATTTCTCAGCGTTGCAACACAACTTAATAGATCATATACTTAGGGATCCACTCCTATTAATTTCTAGTTTACATTTTCACTCACAACACCAAAATGTCAGTGGCTTTAGCCTTTTCAATAGAATTTTCTCTGAGAGCACACAAGGAAAAAAGAAGGCAAAGATAATCTTTTATTTAAATAACATCATCCATGTATTACCTTTGAGCATGGAGGAAGAGTTATATAAAGGCTCTTCCTCTTACCTTGTCTTTGAGCAAGATAAAAACTCCCATTTATTCCTTGATGATTGACTTTTTTTTGTTTAGTGTGGCCTTTATTCCCTTCTTGTTTGCAAATTTAGCAAGCATGAAGGTTTGCTACAGTTGACATTAGTGGGATTTTATCAGCATAAAAGTAGACAAAAATGTAAGCACTACTGACAGTAGAGGCTGTGTCTGAAAGGAAAAGAATATGCATTTGCTGTTATTGAAATGAAGGAAATTTAACGTATACTTGTCTATTTGAACCATTACAAAACCTCATGAAAATCTAGATGTTAGAGACTGTATAATCACTTAGAAAGTTAATGTGCATAAAATAATTGTTTGCTTTTTTTCCTGCACAGACTTTTACTGTATTACTGTATAAATCAGACCTACTTTATTTTCATTTGCTTAGCTTTGTACTCTTTTTAAAGCATCTCAATGAATGGATACATATTTCTAGATCATTACAGCCTTAAACCCCAAACTTATTACTGTATTTTCACAGAAAAAAAGCCTTCCAGACATTTTTCTATGAAACATATTACTGGAGATAGGACTGGGGGATTTAATGGCTCAAAATATGATTTCCAATCTGCATAACAAATCTGAGTGAAAATATCATGGCCCCGAAATGTAGAGAGTCTCAGCAGGAGAACTGGAAACTCCCAAGCCCTGTCCTGTTCTGGTGGCATCTGGGATAATGATGGACACAGTTCCCTGAAGATTGGAATCTTTTTTTTCTTACTCCTGCTGGTACCCAAGAGCATATGGCCATGGTTGTATGGATTAGATAGGTACAAGTTATAGCCATGCAGAAACCAGGGGGAAAATCACCCTGATCATGAGAAGCATATGGATCCAGTGAGGCTTGAAAGCTGGGCTACAGCATGCTCTGCTGGCAGCACATTCCTATGTGCCTCAGAAAGGGTGATCCTGCAACAAAGGGATGGAAAATTATGTCTCTCCCATGCCAAATGCAGTGCTGGTTTACAGAGAGCAGGACAAACCAGAAAGCGTGGTAAGGGAGATCCTGCCTCAGGATTATGCTCTGAATCTAGCAATATTACAGAAGAAAAAACACAGGCGGGTTAGGGAAATATTGCAGGGCAGAGAAGAGTCATGTGCTTTCCAATTTTTTCTTCTAATTGATCAATGATCTGTTAGATAGCAAAGCCCTGGTTGTCTGTGCTGCATGTTGTACACTCAAGAGATATTTTGCAGGCACACAGCATCTCGTTTCAGTGATGCCTTTGGCTGTAGTCACATATAGGACAGGTTCTGGATGTTCAGAAGGGGAAGAAGTATCACCTCCCTCCACATAAGACAGACAGCCTGATAGGTTTTTCTTGCTGCTCTTACATTAGTCATGGCTTTCTCTGTTGGCCCCTATTTGCACTTTAACCAAAAGCCCTGCACATGCCCATTCTGCCCTCAGGGACAACGGAGGTTATAAGCATGAGTGGTGCTGAGCAGAAGGGACCCCACAGTGCCCAAAAGTGGTCAGTCTGACTTCCAAAAGGGAACTTCAGTGGGAATATCTGTCACAGTGGTCCTTGCCAATGGCACAATGGCTCTGCCTGTAACATAGATATCTGTCTAATTGGTAAGACCAACAAAATACAAGTCATACAGGCCTGAACAGCTTCTGATGTTAATGACTTCTGATTACCACTGACTCAAGCTGCAGCTGTATTTCATTAACACAGAGTGAGTAGAATTCCAGATAGAGTACAAAGTACCTTTTCTCTTGTTTTGCCTGTAATTACAAAAGCTTAAATTGTACTTGAAGCTGTTTCATGATTGACCTTAAACAGTGCATTTGCTATAGTGGACTATTGCCATTTGGAATGGAAACATCACACAGAACAGCTCTATGATCTCTATGATGCAAATAAAAATAGTGCTAAGAGTGAAGAAATAAATATTTCTTTCCATTTTGTCTTTTCATTTTTATTGCTTCCCTAGGTCACTTGAAATGAAATTGTCCTTCAGAGGTCAAGCTATGGCTGCTTTGCAGACAGGAAAAAAGACAGCACTTTAGATCATTAGAGCCCTGGAGATGTTAGAGCAATCCAAATGATTTGCATTTCTGAAGGAAAAGCTTTTATTTCTGAACTGTTCACCTCTTATTGATCTAACAATCTACCTTTTTCTTTGTTTTGTTTTGTTTTTTTTTTCTTTTTGTCACGAAAATGCCTGTCCTCAGAATTGAAAAAATAAGACATATCCCTAGCTTTAATGTGCCACCTCTCCATCAGCTCCTTCATCCCTGAGGAGCTGCCCATGGCACTTTCAGTGCAAATGATGGTGATGGAGGAAATGAGCACTTTGGGCAGTGGAGCTGCACTAGGACTTAGTGGATAAAGAGAAGGAAAAGGAGGTGGAAGACAGCCCCGGCCGGCCCAGGGACCAGATGGGCCACTTCCTGTCATGGCAAGGAGGCTGCTATTGTTCTGTCAGCTCCGGAGCCCAGCAGCTTTTTATGAACTGGCTGCTGGCAGGCAAAGCTGTGCAGTTTTTGCAGAGTTTGAGTGTGAGTCTCAAGAAGATGTTTAGAGGAGACTCTCTCACATCCCCATCAGACAGGAGACATGATACCCCCACACCCTCACTCCCTCCTCTGCTGCGCTTCAGCAGGACTGACACAGTGCCATTTTGGGACATGATGGGGACAGAGCAGATGCTCAGACTTTGAACAAGAGCAACAGGTATCAGACTGGTGGCACCTATAGGGGCTACACCTCCACTGCATTTTCTTGCCTGAATCGTCTGGGCATCATGTTTTGCTTTCCTGCTATATTCCCTTTTGTCCAAGAGGAAGGCAACCTTGTCTCTGGGCAGAGGGTGGCTGAGGCTGGGTGCTGCCTTTGAGAAGGCTTCCCTTCCCTTCCCTTCCCTTCCCTTCCCTTCCCTTCCCTTCCCTTTATATGGCTCCTATTTTCAGCTCTTGTGGTGGCTGTCACTGGTGCTGCCAAGAGAGGCCAGTGCCCTGCCTCGGGCAGTGCCTGTAGAGTTCAAGTCAGGCTCAGGAGACGAATGAGGATGCATGAAAAAAGTATGTGGCAAAAGTTAATGGAAAATAATGCCTCATTTATCCCAGAGAGGTTATTACATTTCTAAGGCATTTATGAACAAATAAAATGCATCTAAAATTGGAGAAGGAGCTTACCCCACACCTGCCATGTTCCCTTTCCCACCTTCCAGCAATCCTTTCACTTATTAGCATTTCAACACCGCTTTTCTTTGAAGTACAAACTGTATTTTACTAATATTATTTCCATTCATGCTGTGGAAATGAAACGTATCACAGTGTTGATTTCTCAGATCTCCTCAGAGTCTTTGAAATTTGCATTAGATTATTCTAATCATTTAGCTTCGTTGTATATATTTACACAAGTACTTTTTATGTTTAAACAGATGAGACTGTGATGAGATGTGCAGGAGAAAATATATACCCCTAAGAAAAGGAATGCTCTTTCTTCTCAGACCACATCTTCAGCTTGAAGTTTTCAGATAAAACAGTGGGTCAGTGCCTTCGGGACATGAGGGAATGACTGTTAGACAGGGAAGATGGAGGGATTGGCTCTGCCTTCAGCTGCTACTGAAGATGAAGATAGCAGAAATGGATTGACGCTGGGTCTCTACAAGTAAAACAAAGGTGGTGAGGACTTGTCGTCTCTCACTCTTTATCACCAATGTAACCTGTGCTCCTGGCCATCTGACAGAAGGGATGGTCCAGCCTGAACCCATGATAAATGAACCCATATCTACAGACACAAGGTTCTGGGGACTAAGCAGTTGCCAAATCCCAGCTCCAAATTCAGCTGGAAGAGTAAAATGTCTGTTTGGGAACAGCAGAAAGCCTGGGACTGTGGTGCAGTTGTGGTAACTCTGACCGTGACATCCAGGCAAGTCCTGCAGGACCTGTGCTCCTGTTGGCAGAAGGCAGGGTATCTGGGAAGCATTGCAGCCATATGTTCAAGTTAATTAATTTGTTTTCAGGGCTGTCTCTGTGAGATCCAGAATGAGAGGCAACAGGAGCAGTCTTTACACAGGAAATATGACTAGGAAGAAGTGGTGGGGAAAGCCAAAGGAGAAAGAGATCCCTTGAGGGCTGAAGAAGATAATCTTTCTGGAAGATGCAGGATATTGCCAGCTATCTCACATGAAGTTTAGCTTCCAAAGACTAGGGATCATATTTCTATTGGCAAATCTTAAGGTATTGTAAAGGAAGCATATTCTGGATTATGATTCAGAATGATGTTAACTTTATTTACAATGAAATCTGCAGAAAATCATCCATTATAATCCTTGTATGGCCATTCACTAAAGAGTTCAACTTTATGATCTTTGTGGGTTCCTTCCAGCTGAGAATATTATGTGATTTTGTGATTATCCAACACATTATCCTTCAAGACTGTAAAACCCATGACAGTTTCAATACAGTTTTGATTCTATAACTTGAGATGGTGAAGTTTGTGGGTCTGTACCTTAAAAAAAAAGAGGAGCCTGGTCCAAGAATATGCATTTCCATAAACTCAATAATGGATGAGAGCAGACTTTCTCACTCACACACTGAAACTGATCTATCCACTCAGACACGAAAATAATATGTTTTGAATAAGTCTAACATTTTGAATTGCCACCAGTGAAGACAGCTTTCTCCAAAGGCAGAAAAGATCTTTTAGCTCTCCTAAGCTTGTAAACCATGTAGAGTAAATAGAAAAAAACACAGAACAAAATAAAAATATTCTGTTTTATGAGGATTCAGAGATATAAAGAGTTTTTGAATATAATATTTTCAATTTCATAACCTTTTCACAAACAAAAATTTCTAGAAGCAGTGTTCTCTCCTTTCCTAGGACTACCTAAAACAGGGCACCCAAGCCTGAGCTTGAAGAGGAGTGAGCTCATTGCCAATGCTGAATGGGCAATCACAAAACTCCTACTGTCCTCTGAGGATGCAGCAGAAGGAACACCTCAGGGCTTTCATTCTGGCTGATTTATTTCGTCCTTACTCCTAACTTGCAAGTTACATGCCTTGCTGCACTGGTGAAGAGATACTGTGCCCCATCTGGATGTCCCATACTGAGACATCCAGGAGAGAGAGAGAGAGATGCTAATGGCCACTTCTCACCTTAAAGGACAGGAATCTGTGAAGTAATCAGAAACACCATGAGATTCATAACTTTTCTCCTCCACAAAATTGGGTTACCACACACAGCAGTACTCACATGGAGTTTTTTATTCCCAGAGGAAACCAATTTCAACAGGGCCATTTTGACTTATTACCCAGGTACTGCTTTAGATGTGGATCTGAAGAGGGAGAAATGCATTTTGGTGCCTATCCAACATTAGTAGAACCTCCCAAGATGGTCAAGCTCATAACATATTAAGCTTTAAGATCTAGTTCAATTTTTAGAAGCAAATTCTTTAAACAAATATTTATGACTAGGAATGAAAGATGCAATGAAAGGACAAGTGCTATGAAATGGCTTCTGAAGTTAGTTTTGCTCAAGTCGCTTATTCCTAATAACAGCACAGATAGTGCTTATGCTAAGGAAGAGTGAACACAATTGTTTGCTTGTGAAGTTTCCAAAAGGAGTTGTACTTTTTGCTAAAATAACTTAAAGTGATAGGAAAAACTCTTCTCTTAAAAAGAAACATATCCAAAGTGTTTCCTCCCTGAGGATTTCTCAGTCTAGAAAAAAAAGGATGTTTTTTCCAATGGTTTTCAACATGCTTGTGTGTCTGCCTAGTGTTTTGCATCTGACAGTCAAATACTGCTGGTGGGAACCATAAGTTCCTTCAAGGACTTGACATTGCAGCCAATTTGTAACCCAAGTGACTATAAAAAGAGGTGATGGTAGCCATTATTTTGTTGGATTTAGTCAAAACATTCCCAGAAGAGGCAGGAGGGCATGCTGGGAATTGTCTGATGAGTCTGCTGGAAGAATAATTATGTGGCTGGCAGTTTGTTTGCATCATCTTTTGTAGCACTTTCTCAGTGGGTTTTGTGTCATTTGAGCACTCAGTTTTTTGAATTAAAGAATCTTTATTGCCATTGTCTCTTAAGATAATTTCCAGATTATGCAGTCTTGAACGTGCATTCCAGGCTGCTTCTGTATTACAGGAGATATTAGAAAACTAAACCACATTTTTCAATATTCCCTTTCTTACTTGTAATTCAATTTTCTGCACTGTAGTTGTAACTGAATTGCAGAGTCCCCTGCTCTGACTGAAATGCTTACACAAACAGTTGGCCCATTTGTGTTTTAACCATGCTTATTTGAGCAGAATGAATATAAAAATTTTTAATACCTTTTTTTGTTAAAATTGCACACACAAACTTCAGTGGGTTTGTTTTTTTGGTGGTGATTTTGTTTATTTGGTTGGTTGGTTTTTGTTTTTTTTTTTTTCATAGTGTAACAAATTACAGCTTAAAAAGCTTGAAAGGCTTTTGAAGAGCAACTTAGGTATCTAAGAAACAAAGTTCTGCTAGAATTTTAATATGACTCAGCATATTTTGAAAAGATAAATGGGTATGAGCCCTGGAAAAGAGCATGTGAAAGCATTAGCAAAAGATCAATTCTGAGCTGACAGGAAAATTGAAAGCTGTGAAAAAATCCACATTAGAATCTGCACTTATTCAACTGACTACAAGGTGTCCATCATAGCTATGAGTGCCTTTTATAGAGCAGGTAGGCAATTAAAAAAACAGCCAACAACAAATCAAACACAGCAAAACATCCTGCTGGGAGCAGCCTGTCTGGTCCTCTCTGGACCAGTTCCTGTCCCAGCTGCTCTTCCTGATAGAACAGACCAGCCTCAGAATACCCCAAGCCCGCCCTAGACTGGTTTTCTGTGGTGGGTGTAGCACAGGCCCTTCCAGCTCTGGGTTATGAATGCATATAGACAGGCAAATGTCTGTAGATTTAAATACATTGATGTGAATACAAAGGAATGAGGAGAAAAGAAAGTAAAGAGGACAAAAATTACCACATCAGAGCCTTTTGCTGCTTTTGTATAGGGATAAAAATGTATTACTTGTGACTCCACTCAAATGCAAATCTGCTTTTAGAGAGTTTACTACAATCTACATTGTTTGTGCACTTGGGAACTTCAGAAGACTTGGAATGGAGCTGGAAAGAAACTCGATCATTGGCCAAAGCTTAAAAAACTCCGTTGTATTGCTATGGAAAGATAATTAGCATTCTCACAAAGATGACTGAATTGAAACTAGAAACTCATCTTAAAAGCAAAACTACCTTTGATAAGAATCCTGCACAAAGCACAATAAAGCATAAAAGGGCCTGTGGAATCTTATTTTCTTCTGCATGTGCTTCCCAATTGCTCTCTTTGCGAATGGGTCACTTGGGATGTGTCCTCTTTCCAGCAGCTGAACTAGGGCATCGTAGGAGGAAAGCGGGGATCCAAAGATTTCCTAAAAGATGTGCTGGTGCCATAACCAGTTTCTTGAAGGGGGAAATCACTCCCTATCTACTTTACCTTGTGGTCACTTGCACTGCAGAAATATAACTTGACCCACCAGCCAGAATCAGCATCAACAACCTGCTCCTGACAGAAGTTAGCACTGGAGAACAATCCCAAGATATTCACTTATCGACAGTATAGAAATTATAACTTTATATAGAGAGAGTTGCTATTCTTCATTCCATTCATTTGAAATTTGACTTAACTGTGAAACCAGAGGATTTATATCCCTTGTAAATGTTTAGTAAATTAGGGTAATTTGTATTTTTCTGAATACTGAATGTCAGAGGTCAATTATGTGTTTTGTGATCCTTGTATGATTATTTTCTCTTATATTTTTTATTCTTGACCTTTTGAGCTTCTTTTATTTTATTTTCCATTACCAAACCCATTCTAGCTCAGGCCTACATTATTTAAAAGTAAATTTCATTATCATTTTATTTAACCTCCTTTATACTGAAGGCTCACTGATCTTCAATTTACAGTGATTTTAATTTAAAAATCCCTCCCAAAGTACAATAAAAAGAACCTCTAAAATCCTCTTGTAAATAATAGCTACCCATAGCAGGATTGCAAAGAAAGGTTTTGTGGTTGAAACAAGGATAAATAGACTGGGAGGAATACAGAGAGATTATCTGGGCAGTCCAGTGAAGTCTCATTTCAGACGTGGCCAAAGGCAACTTCCTAAAGCTCAGTCTTTCCAAGTGCTCTGGAAACTCAGTAAGGTATAAAAAGGACACCAATAGGACATGTTGCTCTCAGAAGGCACCATAAATACTTGAAGGAATCACTTTATCAATTTTACTTTACAACTTTTGTCTTTCTAAATTCTAAACTTTCCAATAAAAGAAGAAAAAAAATAACAGGATAACTTACATTCGTTTTTAAGGTATATTTTTCCTAATATTGCCTGACTTATAGTATAAATATCCTTTCTTCGGCTCCAGGCAGAAGAGTTCATGAGCTCCTAACACATCCCAGATCCCAGGCTTCACTAATTATTCATATCTACACACCTCCTCCTCTCAACCAATGAAACACTACCACAGACATGCCAAAGAAAGTGAATTAAAGTGAAAAAGTTTATCTGTAGCACAAGAAGCCCAGGTTCACTGATACTCCATTGTTCTGTGGCTGCTTGCTTTTACTACTGGTTTCTTTGTATTATCTTTGTCTTGGTCAGCACAAGAGACAAAAGACGTTTTGGTGTATGAAGGGTCAGTTATTCTGAATTGAATCCATGAAAACCTTCTGATCTGCAATTAGACTTGGGCATGAAGTCAAGATATATAAATCTGGTGGGTAAACTTATGGCAGCACTTAAAAATGACAGCGTTTTGATAAAATGAGAGATGCTAGTGTGGATTCCAGCTTTATAGTTTTGTGGTCAGACTGCTGTGGTAATTGGGGACTTATTATCATGATCTTCATCAAATTGTTTTTTCTTTTTTTTATTGTTCAAACAGAGAGGTTTTTTCCATCTTCCATTTTATTTTATGGATTTTGATCTTACTAGCAGGTTGGAAAGCTATGTTTAGTTCTCTTATGTGTTAGGACCAAAGAAAATAACTAATTAAAGAAAAAATGGGAAGTACAAAGAAGGTCTGGTGTGGGTAGATTGGGAAAGGGGAGAAGCAGCACAACAACAATAATTGGCAATAAATGCACACCTCATCAGCAAGCAGTTATCGAGCTATTATTAAAAGCAGTATTCTCTTATCCTAGTAGGTCTGTTTTTCTTTACTTGGGTTTGGAAGAGAGTTTCTAGCTGTATTCTCATGAGGCCCTGACACATCTAAATTTCCTGTGTGGTAACTTTAGGTCATATTGTGCCTGAAAGAAATTCTCACATTATGAATTTGTCCAAACACGGGAATTATTTATGTTGCAGTTTCCTCTCTTTCCCCCTTTTTCACTGAAACTTTTCACCCAGCTTTACAGTGTCTTGCAAGACTAAATCCTTATCATTTAAGGCATTGCTGGAAATTAAGTGATACATTAGAAGCTTATGTCCCATTCACTTTTTGCATTCATCTTTTACTAAGAGGGAAAATGATGTTGTATCCAGACAAGCAATAGATTTGCTGGTTTTATTTCAATATAAAACAATTCATTTTAAAAGAGGCATAAATTTACACAGCATTTCTCAGAAAATTAAATGGAATTATTTGCTTTGACTGCAGAAAGGCACAAATGATCATGTTGGCTGTACACTTAAACCCCTCAGTGGCAGACAGTTGTTCTTAATTACTGTAGAGGTATAAGATACTTCTAAGAAGTTTGAGGACATTTGTTCTGACCTGCAGTAATACAGAAAGAGTTTGGCAAAAAAGTTTAGTTGCAAAAATTAACTTTCTTAAGATTAAACACCCCATTTATCATCATGATCTGACAGTGATTTCTCAGTAGATGAGAGAACTAGAACGTGTAAATTGTCAGCTGCATGGTGCTTTGTGAGACCAACAGGACAGAGAGGCAAAGAAAAACTGTGCGACACCCTTGTTTAATGCTCCCTTCTCTGCTACAAAGGGAGCCCACATGTTCTGTTATCCCTGACAGGCAAGTTTTTCCACTGAAAAACTTGAAAAGATATTAAATAGAGTGAGAGAGGTGAGAGTGAGAAATCAAGAAAAGGCAAATTACTTTATTGCCTAGTGTTAGGGAATTACTATACTAAGACCATTTTTACTAATATAAAACTAATTGCAAAAATTAAACAGGGAGAAGGAACAGGAAGTTCCCAGAAACTTACCTCTGGCTGGACAAGGTACAACATTCCCCTTGTTTTTCCTTCTGACCAAATTCAGAGAGACAATTGTCGCCCTGATTCTTAAAAGATTTTTCTAAAGCCTTCTGAGTTTACATTCTGTGGGAGAATTTTCCCACACAGTTTCTGTAAACAATGTATTGTTTACATTCTTTCGTGGGGGTGGAGAAAATTTGATGTATTGGTACTATATCCAATGTCTTTGGAGAGGTGGCTCAGTGTCAGGCCAATCCTCTACCACCTTGGGAAAAGTATAAAAGATGGAGTCAGAAAATAAACGTGCTCTTTTACCTTGCAATAGCCGTGGCTCACGTGGTGCTTTCTCGTGTCCTACAGTGACATACAATGTTGTAAGGATGGTGTGAATAACTCTGTGCTTCTGGTTCCCATGAAGCATTTTTCACACATTTTGGTCTATAGGGTGCTCATATTTATAAGCATTCAAGTGACCTAAAAATAAAAGAAGCAAAAATTTTGTAGAGGAAAATTCCAGTTATTCACAGACATTGTCTGGATTCCAGTAAATCAAGCCCATGTCACACTATAACTAAGCCACAATTCACTTTGACAGGCAGATTTTTTATTTTTCACTTTGGAAGTTTGTTGGATTGGGTTTTTTTTATGATCTTGGATGTTTTTTACTATTAACTAAGGAAAAACTTATAATAGAAGCATTATTCCTCTTCATTCTGTTATGAATTAACTCCTGATTCTTTGTGAAATCTCCCAAGAGTTATTATGTAATGGGTTCCATCAGAAAGCTCTGATTTAGATTCTTATGTGATTAAACACTACGTTATATAAACAGAGGAACACAACTTCATTTTAAATATTAATAATGACATTTCATTATGGAAATTAATTCTCATAGGCATAAAAATCATATTTTAGTCATCTAATAAGGATTTGTGCAGACAAAATTTATCATCCTTCAGCAGTACAAAATACCACATTTTCTTTCTTGCAAACACAGTTTCAAAATCAATGCTGTAGAAATCACTGTCTCCACCCAGGATAAAGCAACACACTACATCCAGGGGTAGAAACATCATCCATGTAGCAAAGAGAAATATGTTTAGCCAAAGGTCCAATACAAAGGAATAGGGTGGAAATATTCCCTGTTTACCAGCAGAAGGAAGTTTAATAATTCTATGCCATAATGGTGAAGCAATGCATCAGAGGCAGCAAAGCGACAACCAGCTTTGTTGGGACCTCTCTTCCTTATGCAGATCAGAAGGTTGATCCTCATTGGTCAGCCAGTGACATCTGGTCAACCAGCCAATAGAAGCTTGAATTCCTCATGGGCCTTACTGGTTAAGTTATGTAAGTGAGGTAATTGTATAATCAATCATGTAATTCAATTATAAATTAGGGATTATTTATAACTGTGAGGCCTACAGGCCAGTTGTAGGCCACCACAGCTGCTCATCTCATTGGAGGTAATAAGCCAATGAAACTTCTGTGGCAGAAAGTGGAAATTTTTTCTTCCAAATAGAAAATTCAGAACAGATAAAATAAAAGTTGTATTTAACAAGAAAGAAGAAAAAAAAAAAAAGAAAAATCCAGGGAAATACTCACACTAATATTAAATCTTCATGTTTAATAATAAGACAGTTGCTATTTCCTTGTGAATTTACAAATTCAGATAAAGTTATTTCAGGCTGAAAGTATTAGCAGATTTGTTCTCAAATCATATCCTTGCCACAAGTCCTGCACTAGGATCTAAACTGTAACTCCACGTCCTCTATGTTGATACAAGGTGGGTGGAACTGGATGTGCACACATCCTGTGAGCCTGGACCACCGCCAAGGCTGCCAATTCAGACAAAACCTCCTTCTGTAACAGCCACGCAGGAGATATGAAAAAGGTGACGTCAGCTGAAGTGAGCTGTGAAATAAGCTTTACAAAACGCAGCGTCTGCTTCAAGAGTTTGTTTCCAGAGTTTGTTTCAATATGCGCAGTGTTCGTTATTGCCAATCACCCTGTACCAATTACTGCAACAAGAGAGTTCTGGGCTGTGATTGCAGCAGAAAACACAATTATCAAATATATTCTTTATTCTTCAGTTCTGCTGTTGTATAAATACTTGGGACTGCATTATCTTCTTGCCTTTATATTAAATAGAAACATGCCCAGATACCACTTAGCAGACAACACCATTTCTATGGCTTTGATTGCTGATAGATTTTTTTTTTTTTGTGCAGTCTTACCTGCATAGTTTAGAAATGTGACCTCCATTAAATATTTAGAAAGGAGCAAAAGAAACTGTCCTTTCAAATGGAGCAGGTTCTTTTCAAATGGAAACTAATGTGGAATAGGTTGCTCAGAAGAATTACAGGCAGTGGTAGCATGCCCTACACCCAGAAAATTGGAAGAATTTGTATCATAAGAAAAGTTTTAAAAGTTCCTACACAATTGCACCACTAAGAATATGAGAAATCAGTTTTTTTCTTTCTTTTTTTTTCCCTCATTGGAAAATAAAAAGAAAAGGTCTGGTATCATAATGCAAAATAGAAACCCTGGAAACAAATTTTAGGACATTTAACGGACAGCACATTTTTTTCAACCTTCCTAAAAGAGAGTACTGTAAAGAACACATTCTAAATTACCCCAAAATTATTTTCTACATGTCTCTGACATATGAGACAAGTCAAGATAGCATCATAATTGTGAGGCAGACAACATTCTGTTCTCATAATGGAAAATTCCAATAGCTTAAGACTTTTTAATTAGAGCACTGAATCTCTGCTGCTGTACCAAGTTCCTTCTACCAGTGCACAGCTGATTTAGTGACTACCCAGGCCCTTCCTGCATTTATTAAATGAAAGGTGAAGGAATTTTCAGGATTATTACTGAAATTCAATCTATTTAAGGAAAGCAATGGCATTTTCTTCCTCCTCTTTTACAGAATACAGTTTTATAGGTAATTAAATTCAAGTATGATTTTGGACACATTTATGTTACAGTGCTGCTATTGTTGCACAAATAGCAACAAGTGCTGTTGAGGGCAAGTGCTGTACAGCAGCAAGTGCTGTAGAGGGGCAAGAGATGCAGCTTCTCTACCCATGGAAGTGCTGCAATGGTGATGACAAATGGAATTTTCTCCTACCCATGGCACAGAACACGTACATCAATGGCTGTCACACACTCAAGGAAAGGTTATGCTCAGATGTTTCCTATGTAGTCTCTACCAAACCCAAACGTGTCTAAGATTAAAAGATTCTATTATTTACTTGATTGATTCTTTAGCAGTTAAACAGCCAGAAACCACAAAACACTGTCCTATCACCCCAGCATTTTCTCGATTAACATTGGAGACTATCAGCCAGAGTGACCTTTTTCTTCCATTTCTGCATGTGAAACCTGGAGCACATTCTCATGGAGAACAAACAAATCCTTCAGCATCTTCTAAATATAGGTTTGAAATTGCTGCCATGATTGCCTTCTAATGGAACTATTTCTGAGAAGCTGGGGAAAAAGTGGAGTCAGCAAGATCCCATTTTACTTTCTCTAGATTTTTCTTCCAAGAAAGCTCAGGAGGAAGAGAGTGACTTTTTATAGACTGAAGTATGTTTTCCTGAGGATAGTCAGTCATCACAGTCTTGGCTATAGATACTTTCAGATTTTATATGAAGCACTGTAATTCCAGAAACACAGATCTAACTTAAGATGAAGAAGCAAAGTAAAAATTGCCCTCTGTTAGCAGAATGATACATTACTGTCTGAAGCCTAGCAAGGCAGCCTTACTTTTGCTCTGTGGCCTGTTTTACACTTTGCACACCACTTGAAATGGTACCATCCCAGTTTTGTTTTTCCTTAACTGCAAATAAAGGCAGCCTAATTTTAGTTTAGAAGACCTGGAAGGAAAACATAAGTCACGGCTCTGGTATTTCTCAGTTCCTGCCTTCATTATTCTGAACCTCTGGCCAGCTGCAATTCACACGCAAGGTCTGTTGTATATTATCTTTCTGCAGTAGTTAGGCAGGAAGAAGAGGAATGCTATCTGTGCACTAGCTAAGCATCATCTTTCTTCAGACACTCCAGTAACTCCATGTTATTATTGATGAGTTTGATAATAAGAGCTGGTAAGAGATCAAAGCTGTACTCTGCTGGGTTCTGTACACATTTAATCTCTGGTTCACATCTTTTATGTGAAGCACAAAGCAACAGAGGGTGAGAACAAGAGGCAGCAGAGATCAGTGAGGTGGGCAGTACCATGGGATGTGGCCTGCTATCATCACTAAAGAAAATATTTAAAGGGGGTCAAAACAATTTTATTCTGTTTTATAGATGGAAAGAATTGTGGATAGTTAGCAATAGGGTGCTCACCTACATCTGTCCTTTGCAATCTCTGGATGTTTTGTACATTGAGAGGCTGTTTCCAAGAAAGCACATCACTGGAGACATCACTTCAGGCATTACCTGAAGAAACTGGTCAAGTGACTACCATCATGCTCATGAAGACGTGACCTCTGGAGTTAGCACAGTGACAGGAAGATTTGGAACCACCAGCAGTGATTGCAGCTGAATTTCTTCATCCCTATTTTCTGCAGACAGAGCATTCATATTAAGAAAGGGAGAACGGCTGGAACTTGTTACTTGACTGGGTCCCACTGCCAGAGCACAGCAGGAATGGAGGCATGTGTGACAACCACTGTGTCCAGGCACTTGATGGTCTCCAAAACACCTGGTCTGGTGTTATGATGGCTGATGGTCATCATCAAATTTATGCAAGTAAGATAAGATTGCCTCAAACACCCTAGTGCTTTAGAAAAAATTAAACCTAGAAGAGAAATTTAACCTACGTACTTAGGGAGTTATGCTACCTTTGTGATTTTTGCTGCTTTTTATATGCAAGCCAGAGTAATGCCTCATTTCACATCAACAAGTAAGCCTGAACTAACAGAATTAACTATGGCGGGGGGAGACCTAATTGCAGTCTGTAACTTCCTCATGATGGGAAGAGGAGGGGCAGGGGCTGATCTCTTCTCTGTGGTAACAGTGACAGGGCCTGAGGAAATGGCCTGAAGTTGTGTCTGGGGAAGTTTAGTTTGGATATAGGGAAAGGTTCTTCACCCTGGGGCACTGGAACAGGCTCCCCAGGGAGGTAGTCACAGCACCAACCTGACTGAGTTCAAGGAGCATTTTGGACAACACTCATAGGCACAGCGTAGACTTCTTGGGGTGTCTTGTGCAGGGCCAGGAGATAGACTTTGATGATCATTGTGGGTACCTACCAACTCAGGGTAGTCTGTAATTCCATGACTCAAAATAAAAGGGCAGCCTGTTGTCAAAATGTACCTATCTGTGTCTTGGGCAGCAGCCTGTGCTTGTGTCAGTGCAGAGAGACTGCAGAATCACAGCCTCAGCTTTACTCGCCTTCCACAGTGTACTTTTTGTGAAGAAAAAAGAGAAACTTCATCCCATGGCCTGAAGGCACACTCTCCTACATCAATTTTATCTCCATAGCCCCATGTGTTAGATTGATGGAAAATACTGAATATTTTTATAAATACTGCCATAACATGATAATTTGGATCCTCAATCTCAAGAGCCTATAAAAATAGCAAGGTGTACTATCTTGCCCCTTCCCTAGGTTAGCCTGGTAGCCGCTGGGTTTCAACACCTATGCTTTCCACCAACAAAAATATCAGCAGAACTTGATCAATTTCCTTTCTGCCTGAGAATGAAAAACAATACAAAATATTCCTTTTAATTTTTTTTTTTTATCCATGGCTCAGAGTTGACTTCTGTTCTCATGTTGTTAAGGAAACAAACAACTAAACCAAACAAAAGTCAAAGGAATCTTACCTTTCTTCCCTAGGACAACTTGAGTGTTGACTCCTCTTGGCCACTGGCTCCTCCTGAAGAGACAACTGGCTCCAGGTGCTTACAGTTCCTCTGGCTAATCATTTCCCTTTGGCATGGCATGTGCTATCACCTCCCCTGTCCTGTCAAACCATAGGGGTTGTTTCTTTCATTGTAGGTTACATACCACAAACATGAATCTAACATATCTACAGTTTATGCTAAATAGAGATTGGAAAACTATACTTGGAAAACCCTCAATGATACCTGCTGTACAGGAAACATTACTTCTTTGCAGTATATTGAAATAGGCATTCACAGAATCACAGAATAGGTAGGGTTGGAAGGGACCCCTGGGGATCATCCAGTCCAATTCCCCTACCAAGGCAAAGGCAGGTGATAGAGAAACACCCCTAGGAAGGGTTGGAATGTCTCCAGAGAAGGAGACTCTGCAACCTCCCTGGGCAGCCTGTTCCAGTACTCTGACACCCTCAGTGTAAAGAAATTTTACTTCATGTTGAGGTGGAACTTCTTGTGTTTTAGTTCATAGCCTTTGCTCCTTCCCTGTCACTGGAGACCAATGAAAAATCTGGCATTCCTCTTGGCATCAGTTTTGAGATATTTATGTTCATTAATGAGATCCCCTCTCAATCTTCTCCACACTAACCAGGCCCAGCTCACACCTCATCAGAGAGATGATCCAGATCCCTCACCATTTTTGTGTTCCTTCACTGGACCTTCTTCAGTAGCTCCTTGTAATTTTTGTCCTAAGGAGCCCAGATATGAGCACAGTACTGCAGGTGGGGCCTCACCAGTGCTGAGTAGAGGGGTGTTATCACCCACCTCAACCTCCTGTCAGCACTCTTCCCAATGCACCACAGGTTACCATTGGCCCTTCTTGCCACAAGGACACACTGCCAGCTCATGGTCAACTTGCCACCTACCAAGATTCCCAGGTGCTTCTCTACAGAGCTGCTCTCCAGAAGGTCACCCTTCAAACTGTGCTGGGACTTGGGGTTATTCCTTCCCACATGCAGAGCCCTGCATTTGTCTTTGTTAAATCTCATTAAATTTCTCTCTGTGTAACTCTGAAGTTTATCAAGGTCCCATGGAATGGCAGCAGAGCTTTCAGATGCATCAGCAACTCCCCCCAGTTTTGCATCACCAGGAAACTTCCTGAGTATTGTTCTTTGCTTGTATTACAACAGTTGTTAATATTCCTGAAGTAAGACTGGTATTATCAAAGCTTTAACTTTACTCAGATCAGGTTCACTGACATGAAAGGAAGTATTTCAGTGAACATGAGTGGGTGTTAGATGAAGGTTAATTAAAGAATGCCCTAGAGTGATGTGAGATTTTGCTTTTAGTAGTGACATAAAAAAAGAAGATAAAAATTCAGAAACACAGTTTGGATTGCCTTAAAGTTTTAGGTTCCTGAACAAAAATCTTCTCACAGGATTTCAGAATTATAGAAAAGCACTGTGCAAGCTGGGAGGATTTTTATGCTGACATAATGGTTGCATTGGGAATAAAGAGTGAAACAGAAGTTGCAAAAGCTTGCAGACTCTAGCAGAGGAACTAATTTCAACAATAAGAGGAACCAAAACAGAGGGAACTGAAATAACTGGATTTCCTTAATTGTAACTGTTTCTAAATAACAACTGTCATGGAAATTTTCAGTAATTTTGTAAGAGGAGTAACCTGTCAGTGGCAAAAACATTATTTTCTTTAATGCACACTGACTTTAATGCAGCTGACAAGAGAAGAGGCAACCTGTTCAACACAAATCATGTCCATTCTACCTGAAAACTGCCTTAAAAATCCAGCCCCTTTTCCTTTGCTAAATCTCTGGTTCAGATCTTCATTGTCTCACCTCTACATCTGAAGCTTCCTCTTTCTGATTTCAATGCATCTACTTCTCTCCTTAGAAAACTGTTTAACACATTGCAGAAAAATGTACCTTGCTGACTTATGACCTCTACAGTATTTTCATACTCTGCATCCCTCATCTACCCCTACTGGTTCAAATCTGTTCCATGTTATTACCCCCTTCTATCAAAGCACACACTGCTCAGTGCATGCTTGCAGCTGACCAAGAAGATAAGAGGAGACTTTCCAGCTGCTGGTGTTCTCCAGTACTGCACTACTAATTCTCTTCTTTCACATTCCTTTTGGAAATGAGAAGCTTCCTGTAAAGAGAATCTACAGTCACTTGAAATTTTTGCTTAAGATTTACTGATGCCTTCTAATAAACCTAACAGCTGACAGTGACCCCAAACTCTCAAACTCCACTGGATGCTACCTTTGGTTTTACATCTGCTCATTTTCATATCACCTACTGAAGTTACAAGATCTGCGAGGTGAGGGCAGGGCTTTGTTTCCTACAGATTCAGACACTCCATAAGCAGTTCAAGCCTTTCAGAGGTGTGTGCACAAGATCTCAGCTTATGTAAAGCCTGGGACATACATAGCTGAAATCCAGCCTCCTCATGTGTCCCAGAGACTGCTGAGCCTGTATTTAGTTTTGAAAACATCCCTGGTTTTCCCCTTCACTTGCAATAAAGTGGTGTGCTTCCTGGCCAGGTTTGTGGCCTGAGGGAAGTGGGAAGAGATTACCGTGATGCCTTCTTCATGCAGTCACTTTTTTATATCCTTTGGCTCATTTTATGAGAAAAAAATAGGGTACTTAAAAGGACCAGGGACAAAAAATGGCAGTGCTGCATTACAATCCACTTGATTAGGGTGATATGACTAAGGTTTTGTTCCCTTCTGTCTTCAGTCATCAGTTGCAGCACTGCTTGCAGTGCTGTTCATCAAAGTGAGAATCTCTTCATTGCACCTTTTTATTAATGAAGAATCATCACAGGGCAACCTCGTGGAAAATCAATAGTTGTGTGGTTGTACACAGAATACAGGTGTGTGCACCCGGTTTTCTTCCCAAAGCCAAATTGCAGTCCTCAGTCTTGTCACCAAAGAAGACAGCTGTGCTGTAGAGTGTGACAGCAGGAACAAAGAAATTACTTTTGTGGGAAACAGAGGACGAGATTTCTGGGTAGTTTCACCTTCTCCCTTTGTGGTGTTTTAAATATTTTGGGGCGCATATTAAAGGCTGCCAGTAGATATATATAGATATAAATCTAGAATTTGTCACCAGGTGATAGTTCTTATATGACCAAGATAAATTTCCTATTAAAAGTGAAGATTTTTAATTTAAGTATTCTCACTGTTATTTGTGGAAGACTCCATGCAGCTGCACAGCAAACCACTACTCATCCATTGTCCCCTGACATCAACGGTTTTCACACAGTCCATCAGAAGGTGCTCTCATATGGTTTAGAAAGGAAATAACAAATACATGCAACTAAATAAAAAATAATTGGATGAGTGTGTGCATGCTACTTTGGTGTCATGATAATTTTAATTAGTCAGGGACCAACAGTAGACGATACAACACTGAAGTCATAGAGAAAAAGGTAGGTCTATAGCTGTCTGTTGGAAGTAGATTTGTCTATTAAATTCTCTGTGTGTGTGTGCATAACCTGTAAAGAAGGAAGGAGTTAAGCAGAGAACAGAAAACAGCAGAAAAATAAGGAGGAGGGATGCAGCAAAACATCAATTCAGAAATGAAAGATAGGTTAAAAAGCAAGAGAAGAAAGTCCAGCAAGAAAGGACTTGGACATAAAGCAGCAAAGGCCACTTCTCAACAAGCAGTGACAAATTGCTCAGTCTCCTTCCCTTCAGACTGAAAGGAACAGATGGCAGGGGCATTGGGGGCAGGAGATACACCACATACAGATGTGACAGAGGCTACAAGATCTTAGTCCAGAGCACTTGCACATGCAGGTCACTGTACAGTGATGCACTGCTGACAGTCAGCAAAAGAAAACTATTTACTTTAGAGATTAGCCCTGGAAAATGGGAACAACCATCCAGGGACCCAATGGCCTATGACAAAAGCAATGTCATTTCTCATTACTTGACTCTTTCATGGAGTAATTAATCTTTTCAGAAAGCTTCTAGGCAAGAAACTCTTAGAGTCATCTCCCTGTGTCCTCACTGGAGAGGTTTTCACTGGGCAAGGAGCCCAAGTGTTCTAAAAGAATGGTGCCCCCTCAGAAATCACAGGCTGCTCAAGGTGACTGAAGGTGGCAGAAGCAAGCTCTTACTATGTTGAATCCTGCCTGACCTCAGAGGAGGCTCTTCCTTTATAACAGCCTCCTCTTTGTTTTCTGAGGCTTAAATTATCACAGCATATTTCTTTCTTAGAAACATTTTAATACTGACATTATATGGCAATGTTAAAATTGGAATGTCATTTCGGAAAATCTATAGCCAGCCATGAAAGAAAAATATAAACTACTACAAATAAAGGAGTCAACATGAAAAACTCCTTGGGAATAACACAGAGGTGCCTGTAAATAATACAAGTAAAGGTTTAATAGAAAATAGTCACAGAGAAAGTAACTATGAGAAAGCTGATAAGGAAAATTTGCAAGGCTATATATATAGCTATTGAGGAAGCACAAGAACCTTATGATGTGACATGCTTAGAAAATATGGATTCAAGCATACCTCTATAGCAGTGAATTTGGTAACATCTATATGAAGCCACTATGGAGTTTCCCTCTTTACCAACATCTACCCAGTAGCTGCCATTTCATA
This sequence comes from Chloebia gouldiae, assembly GCA_003676055.1. Taxonomy (NCBI): domain Eukaryota; kingdom Metazoa; phylum Chordata; class Aves; order Passeriformes; family Passeridae; genus Chloebia; species Chloebia gouldiae. The sequence continues at coordinate 1,811,660 of QUSF01000060.1, forward strand.
CAAATCAGTTGCTTTCAGTGATCTAAAAACTAATCAGAACAGTATTATGTTACTTCCTGGAATTGGTGCAAACACCAAAAATACACAGTATTTGAGAAAAGATTTTTTTATGAAAATCTCCTTTTCTCTATCCTCTTTTTCCATCAGTTTTACCTTTGATGTTTAGTTAGATCTTCTGGATTCCTCATTTCTATTGCTGTCAAAAGACTAAGGAAATACTGCATGTTATTTTTCAAAAGACTTTATCAAAGGATATTTAATGTAATTTCTTAGGGAAAAGCGTAGTCTTCTTTTATGCCCCTAAAACACTAGGCACCTGGCAAGACATGGCTGAACCTGGGCTGCAGGTGTTTACTTTTCAGAACCTGTTATGTTTCCCAGGGCAGGTCGAGGGGCAGTGCTTGGGTGCACCCCTCAGCTCCCAGGCAAGGCTTTGTGTGTTGGCTCCACTGAGCAGGTACATTTATTCCTCTGTGTCCCACTAGAACAGTCCTTAGCTGGGCTGCTTAAGGGTTCCACATAAAATACAGCACCGTACACAGGACAGAATTCTGGAGTCGCTTGACGTCAAGACTGCCTTTTGTCATCTTTTCAAGTCACCTAGAAAAGACCTCCAGAATTTCCTCTGCTGCATGATGCAGACTGAGAACTTCAGCAAGAGTGACAATGAATCCCACTTTTATCTGTTTTCTTTAAAGACTGCATCCACTAACATTCCTTTGCATTTCTTTCTTACAGTTAGAGTTCTTGTCTTATTTTTTCATTTTAAAATCTTTTTGCCAGATGAGCTGTTGACAGGGCAACATTTTAAAACACAGCTACTAACTGGGGCAGTGTTTAATTGTAGGAGGATATAACACACCTCTGCATTGTACCCCTGTGTATTGTTTAATTCTTCAAAAGGCCAAAAAGCAGATAGCAGTAAAAGAAGATCAGCTGCACAAACCTGCTAGTGACACAAATTGCTTAAGTGGAGCCCTTCTGACCAGTATTTTTTTATGCTCTCTGATTTTGCCTATTGCCCAGGACAGGCATCTTAATAATACATATCCAAGTACTTTAATATGATATAATCCATGTCCTCCAAATTGTCCCCTGGAGCTATGCAGAAGGCTATTAAGTGATACAATCATTAAAAGTTCATGACAGCCTTGTACAAGACAACATATGGGAGTATCGAGAGTTGGGGAGTTTCAAAAAGCACAAAGTAGGTGGCTGAAGAAGGGAAACAAAAGAATCTCCCAGATAAACTCCTCCATTATTTTGGTCTTTTTAGTTGAATCACTTCTACGCATTTTTTACTCACCACCTTAGCTTGTTGGCCAGGTGTGGTAAACAAACTGGGTGACTCTTTTATAAATATAAGTGGAGATTAGAAGCTGAAGCCATCTAATCTGAAAATTTGAAAAAAATTAATTAATTGCTCTGGCTTAGAGGTTGCCAGAAGAAACCTGGGTACTCCAGGCCTGCCCTGCTCTCAGCAGTATGGAATGTAGCAAGCATGAAGTGCCAGCAATTATTTCAGGGGAGAATTAAACAGCCTCTTCACTGTGCTTGGGATTTGGGTTTTGCCCATCTTACAGGGATTCCTTTTGTCAGACAAGGCACTCGTGTCCCAGACTGGTTCTTCATAGCACTTTCTATTGGTAGATCCAACACAGAAACATTCTGTGCTTCACAGTGGGCAAAGCTATTATGGATTCAAAGCAAAAAAAAAAAAAAAAAAAAGCTGGAAGAAGGAGAAACAAGTTTATCCTAAATGAGATTAATCATATCCACTGCTGATACAATTGTTTTCTTACTGAACAGGCCATCCTTTCTAAACCCTGAACTATGTATGCTGAGAGCCACTGGACAGGATTTCCTTGGAGTGCCTAGAGAAAATGAAGGACATGGCTCTGTTAGACAGATCTCAGCTGCATGTGCAGCTTTCCAAGGCAGCTTTCCATTACCGACCTTTGGTTGCTCCCTTTCTCCTACAGACAGTGACACTTGCCCAGCAGATCCTTCTGACACTGCCACACTGCATTTGAACTGCATAACACATCGCCAAAAGCTCTTTCAGCTTAGGAAAGAACCCAAATCAGCTTAAATACCCCAGAAAATTAGCAGCAGGTGTGCAAAGAGTACTTTATAATGCATAGCAAAAACTATGGGGTTTGTAGGATTGACAAAACAGGGTGGCTACATCCTGTGGATTCAAATATCTCTTCCCAACACATAAAACAGAGAAGTAGCCAAAGTAAAGGCACTGCTTGTATTTTCATTCTGTAGTGGCACCTGCAGATTGCACCTGTCACTAATATTTGATAATGACTGGATAATGACTGCCAAATTATGAAAACTGAGAATATGAACATGTAATAAGTTTTAGGGTTCTGTTTTGTTCTGTTGCCTTTTTTTTTGTTCTTTGGGGTTTTTTTTGTTTGTTTTGTTGGTTTTTTTTGGTTTTTTTTTTGTTAAAAATTTGCTCAGAGTGAGCTACTTTGAGGTTTGGCTCTATTAAAAAAAAAAAATCTCCTTTCCTAAATGGATTTAGTCAAGGAATTTTTACCATGGGAAAATATAGTTTGAAGGGTTTGATTTTTTTGGGGGGAACAGGTTCAGCATCACACAGTGAGTCACAATGGAACTCTGTGATGTGAAAATGAGAAATAGGGATGCCTAGGCAACATTACCTGCTGTGTCTTGTCTTGAGATTCTCCTCACCATACGCAGCGCCTATGGATAATGTAAGAATCTCATTTTACCTTTGGTCTGCTCCTCACTTGTTTCATCACATGTTCACAAGTGATGCCTAGGAAAAACTCAGCAACAGGAGCCATTCTTGGAGTGAATAGGTCTTCAAGTGCTAGAAACATTTAAAGCTACAGAAACAGGAAGGATCAAGTGAGACCATCCCACAGAGGCTAGAAGCAAACAGTCTGCTGGCAAATCCTGAATAATAAAGATGCTAATTTATGTAGCCTCAAAGATTTTTGTGGATGTCCAGCTTCCCTTCATGGCATTAGCCATGGCTCAGGCAGACTGAATAGTAACACAAAGAGCCTGAGCTCTGCTGAGAGCTCGAGGTCACTTAGCATTGTGTGCTTGTCACTGCAGGTCCCCAGCAAAGAGCACCAGGGCTACACATGATCACCCAGAAGTACTGCTTTGATCTGGATCAGGCCATGGTGGTTTTGGCAGATCAGCCAGAGTACACAGCCCGGAGTTCTTTTTATGCTGGTTTTATGTGAATAAACAATGATTGATCTGACAGCATGCTAATACAACGGTGTAATACAGTATTACAAGTTAATGTAACAATTACAAGTTACAATACTAGTTAAACATAGTGCTTTTGAAGAGATCTGAATCTTCAGGGTAAGTTTACACTGGATCACTGTGGTGTTTCATGCAACTAGAAGTTCTCCAATCCCAATTTAGAAGTTTGAAAACTGGATTTACTATATAATCAATAGATGGCCTCAGGTGAACTCTTGAAAATTAATCTGCTCAATGTACTGCATGCTACCTGGCACACTTCTATTAAGTACATCAGTAGAGAATGTTTCAATGACAGCTGGAATTTCCATAGTCCCTCTCCCTCTTGCTTCAGCAGAAGACAGAATCCCAGTAGGGTGAAAAAGGATGAGCACATGGCTAAATCCATTACTGTTGTTCTTATAGTATTTAACTTCTGTCCCTGGGCTTGTTTAAATGCAATTTGTGATGCACCTTCTTTTTTTCGCAGCAAGGACCACTGAGATGGAACATGTACACTGGCTAAAGCTAAAAGAGATTCAGTGGAAAAGAGGAACTCAAACTGAGGATGCATGTGTCAAGGCCCAGAAAATATTCTATGGAAACACTATGCCTCATAAGAAGATAAATATGCAGCTCAGAGACAATTTTCTTAGAGTTATGGGAAACAGCAATTCTGGTGCCTGTTATCACAACTACCTCAAGAAAAGAAAAGAGTGTTCCATGTTATAAAGCAATAAGAAGAAGGGGAGATTCCTCCTGGTGTGAGTAATGCTTGCAGAGACAGTTGGCTCACAAGCAGCCAGGATGCAGAAGTCGTGTGCTGTTCCTGCAGCCAGGGTGGATAAAAAATTGGCAGCTGATTGCAGCTGACACTCAGTCTCAGGGGACTGGGAAATTCACTGGGAAAGCAGCAGGATTAGGCTTGGTAAGTACATGGAAGAATTAGCCTCATTTTAAGGCTTAAACAGCAAGTGTGATTGCCAATAAAAGAACTAAGAAAAGCAAATAATGTATCACTGAGAACATATTATGGTTGATGTACAGATTGTCCATTGCGGCTGACCAGCAGGGCAGGACAAGCCACAGGCTTGAATAATGAATTAAGTACCAGATTTCACTTGAAATACAGGGGGAAAGAGAATAGTAATCAAGAAGTCTTAATTTTCTCCCAAAAATGATCGCTCTAAAGAGCCTCTATAATTTTAAGGAGAGAATTTACAGGACAGTAGACTAAGTTTAGAAGCAGACCCCTCTGTGCCTGTGAATTCTGGCCTGACCAAGCACAGGATTCATGACATGGAAGCTGACTGAGGCCAGGCAGAGCTGCAAAGAAAGTGCACCAAAACTTCTTCTCCAAAGCTGGTGTCAACCCAAAACCACTGAGCTGTGTACTAGTTAAATTTAAGAAGATAAATTCCCTAAACATTAGATATCCACTGAAGAAATAAGAACCTTTATTTATATACCCACAAGACCAGCTACTGCATAAGGCTCTCACAACTTACAAAGCTTTTAAAACAATTGGCTCACAACAGAGGCTGTAAGGTGAGGATAGACTCAAGAAGTGGAATATGAAAAACAAAGTTAAAAAAAATCCATGCTATGAGCAAGACACTGATTTTAAAACACTACATACTTTGCAACATGAGCAGCAACAGTTCTTTGTCCCAACAGGAGTCTGAGGAATAGCAGCTCTATTTTAAAATTAATGGTCTATGACATACACAAACGGTCAGACACACTCATAGGTAGAAATGCAGATATAATCTCTGCTCTTAGGCATGCAACAATTCTTTTGCAGCCTAAAGTGGATACACAGCCTACTCACAACAAAGCATCACAAGTGCACCAGGCAGAGATTGTTCATGTCAGAGCACTGGATGAGCACTGTGGCAACTGGGCAGATCTCTGACTGCAGCAGACACATGTGGCAGGCACATTTCTGGGGACAAGCATTGCATCCAGGAGGCCCTGCAACACTATTTCTCCATTGGACTTTCACTGAGCTAAAACACTACCAAGAATAATATTTTAAGGTTGGAAGTGACTACAGTGGGTTGAAATTCAGGTGGCTCTTCTCTGCCCATCTCTCCAGCCTGTTGAGGCACTTCTCAAGGGCTGCACAGCCTTCTGAGGTATCAACAACTTCTCCCAGCTCTATGTCATCAGTAAACTCACTGAGGCAGCCTCTGCCCTTTCATCCAAGTCATTGGTGAGCAGGGTAAACAGTACTGGGCGTAGTGAAGTACCATGGGGTACACGACTGGTGACAGGCCTCCAGCAAGACCATGATCATGTCCCTCTTGGATCTGTCATTCAGCCAGTTCTCAACCACTGTCCACTCATCTAACCCATACTCCTTGATTTTGCCTATGTGGATGCTGAGAGAGTCAGTGCTGAAAGCCTTGCTAAACCTGAGGCAGACAACCACACCCCAGGGTCGGCCATGTGCTCAGGAGTAATTGCCACACAGACTGCTCTCCTGGCTGTAAGAAGCTGTCTAAGCAAGGTCAGATTTCCATTTGAGGGATAAAGTATAATCCAGAAAATTGCAGGTTGGTCACTTCCTCCTTGGCATGTCAGCAATTTCTAGGCATGCCACCAACAATACTGGACTCAAGACTAATTACTGATTCTTCTCAAAGGAGCAAGGTATTTACTTATAAGGTTTATACTTGAAGAACTACTGCAAGTTCTTCAGCATTGTTTCTTTGAAGTTCACATTATCCCAAATATAATTTATCTGAAGAGACAATCCATTTGCCTCCTGTATTTCACATGAAGAATCATCAAAATCTTAATATAGAATATCTCCATTGGTTTTGTATGTGTGGTATGTGTTGGTTTCTTGGAAGAAGTTAGAAATGGTGTTTGATTTTGCAGATGCATTGGAATCAGCTGGGATGATAACTCCAGCCAAGGCTCTGACTGTATGTATGAAGAATAGATCTGACTGACTTCAGTGAGGGTAGATGTCTCCTCACTCATTCTCACAAGAACTAAAGTTTGTATTATAGTTCTAATAATAGAAGTAAAAGGGAATATATCACCAGTACGCTTAAGTGTTCTGTTCACATATTGGGTCAAGTTAATTTCTGAGATAATTGTAGCCGAAACTGTTCAGCCTAAAATAGGCATTAATTTAATCCATTAGATTTGTCCATTACCTGCCATCTTGATACTTTTTAGTTTTAGACTGACCAGCATGAAATGTAACATACAATGTTAGGAAAACAGCTTTCTACGATGACTTCAGTGAAGTGAAAACACATGCTAACTGAATCCCAGTGCATACAGGAAAGTATGCTGGCAATTGCAACAAATAAAACACACAGTAACTGTGCTACTAGCATTCTGCAATGGCTGGGAATATAAAGAAAAATTATAGATGCTACCCCTGAAGAGGAAATCTATGGAAAAACCACCTAGCTCCACAATATCATTTTATATCAAAACCATATAAAAATATCAGGGAAGTAGCACCAGGTACCTCATGTCACCATTTTTTCTCACAGGCATTGAGAAAAATACTCATAAAGCTCAGGTCATCCATCTAGAGAGAACTCTGCTCTGAAGGATGGGTAAGCCTTTGAACAAGTCACATGTGTACTATAGGGAAACTATGAGGCAAAGGGATAAACTGGCACTAAATTGTATTTCTGATTATCATAATCCACCCTAAACTGAAACTTTAACAAACAATTCTTAATGAACTTCAATCTATGCTAGAAAAAGCAGCACATGGTAAAATAAGTTTGCCCATAAATATCTCTCCTTGCCTTTTATTTAAAGCCAAGAAATTTGGCTGACCCAGTAACCAGGAGCAAATTTAGTTTAGGTCTTTGTTGCTAGTGATTGTGTCAACCAAGTTTCTGAGCTTTATTTATTGATTTCATTCAGGTCATTTATGTTGAAACTTCCAAAATATTGGTGCCAGTTTTTTAACATTCTTGACAAGGTTAATGGAAGTATCTATAAACTACTGGTTTATTCTCCCAAATGCTATCAGAACAGGAACAGAAAGAGTAGAAACATAGAACTCTAGACTTAGGGCACAACACTGGAAAAGCAAAATTTTGGGATATTTGGACTTTGGATGGACTTTGGACCTGGTTAGAATAAGAGTTTTGATAACAGGATGCCTTGGCAAGAGCAAACGCAACTTTGAGTATTAAAAGAAGATTCAATCTGACTGGTTTACCAGAAAAAGAAAATTACATCAGACTTCTGCAAGCAAGAGATGTTTAAAATGCATGTTTGTCTATGTGATTGTTAACCCAATAACTGTAGTAAAACTTTACTAGCCTCCCTAAATAGTATATTAGCATTTGTATCTCACCATAAAATTGGATTCTGTTCACTGAATCAATCTTCATCGCCGACAATCACTGACAAAAAATAAAACAAAACAAAGGTTTTCATTATCTGCTTTGAGAATTTGTCATTTGAGAATTTTCTCTCATACTTGGTATCTCAAAATGGAATTAGCATTTACATCAAAAAACTGAAAACCCCAACATATTATATTTCAGCCCTGTTTTGAAAGCACAGACATTTAGCCTGTGCCAATTTACTCTGCTAACTCTTCCCTTGTGGGCATTTGCTCAGCAGTTGCACTTGAGTACAAAAGTGCTTATTATATTCTATCACATTTCTAGTACTTGTATTAAAATGCTTTTATTCTCACCTACAGCAGCATCTCTTGTCCTTTTAATCAGAGACATTTGCACAATGTGACCCACTTAGGCCTGCACATAATACAGTTAAGTATTTTATTTTTTCAGTTCTCCTGGGTAAGCAGGTACAGAAGAGCAAGGCCACCTGTACCCCAAAACACTTGCCATGATACTGCAGAATCAACATCTCTAAAAACAAGGGGCTGAAGAAAGTAGTGGTAAACATGCAGCATGAAACTGCTCAAGATTGACTGAAAAGAAGTTAAGAAAGAACTTCTATCTGTCCTCTCCCTGACACTTGGATTACTGCTAAAGCTTAGAATTCTGAGACGTAGATTTTGCAATCAGTAGCACTATACAGGCTCCACCAGCTTGGCATTTTAACACATCTGTTGTAGATGCAGGTGAACCCAGTGGGAAGAAGTGACAATGTCTGACACAATTCAGAAGGCTGAATTATTTCTTTATTATAATTATGGTAAAATACATTAATATACTATATAAAAGGAGGATACTAAAAACTACATACTACTTTCTCCTCCTCTAACTCTAATCTAACTAACTCGTGACCCTGCTTGCGAGAGTCCAGACACAGGTGGATTGGATTGGCCATCAGGCTCAAACAATCCTCACCAGAATCCAATCAAGCACTCACTCCAGGTAAACAATTCTCCAAACACATTCCACATAGGAAAAAGAAGGAGCAGAAATAGAAATTGTTTTCTCTTCCATTTCTCTCTGTGCACCTCTATGAAAAATCCTAAGGGTGAGAGAAATGTGCTTGCCACACACATCTTCAGTCTTGCCAAAGGAACGCCATCTAGGGCTAAACATCTCTTAGATTTCTTTAAGATATGAATGAACAGTGAGGCAGTGAGAGAGCAAAATAACTTCCAAAAAGGATTCCATTTCATTTGTTGAGACCAACATAAAATAGCCACTGTCACTTTAGTCATTCCAAAGCCTATTCCCAGAAACTTGATTGCAAAGCACTTCTCAGTTTGTCAGATCTTGGCCACCTTAATGTAAAAATTAAAATCTATCAGCAGGACAAAGTAATGTAGTACCAACACACTAATTTGCTATCACAGAGCTGCCAAGCCATTTGCTCCTGTGCTTTCTTAGTTTCAGGCAAAGAAAAAAGATGATGCAATGGGCGGCTTATTGGTGCACAGTGGAAACCTGATGATAAGAGCAGTGTTTTGGTGTTATTTTTGTTATAAATGAATCAGTTAATAATTAAAGGAATTTATTAAAACAAATCAAAGTAAAACTGGAAAAGCCACAAGCAAATCAGGACCAAGCCAGGCAATCAGTGCTGGGTGAACTGGGTATGGACTATGCAGCTCTGTACCTCTTGCAGTTCACAAGGTACTGATTTCACAGGGTCTTTTTTATACTGTTTCCAGACTTAGCGGGATTCTGGGGGCGGGCGGGGGGGGGGGGGTCCTCCTTTTTCCTTTTGTCCTTTTTCGCATATTAATGCATGTTCTTTTCTTGTGGTGCCTCTAAACAGAGATTTTCCCCGAATACCCTGATTGCTGAAATCCTGTTAGACAGTAATCCCCTCGAATATCTTGTTCTGGTGACAAATATTCATCTTGTCGTTCAATGCCTATCTTCTAGACAGAATAATACTTCCGAATAACCATCTTTTGAGGCAGGAATTCATCATGTGTCTATCGCTCTTGCCCATCACTTGGTTCTATTTAAAAGGATACTGTATTTTTTAGTCCTGAGCAAGAATTTATTCTAAATCATATATTACATTTTTAATGCAGTAATCTCTCTGTCCTGGTGTGCTGGTTCTCATTGCTTCTGAGAAAGTAATGGAAGAACTTTAGGATCAAGACTATTCAAGAAAAGCAGCAAGAGTAGAGTTGCTTCATCCAAAGTGGCCCAACACTGCCTTTCCTTTCTCCTTTTTATTATTTCGCTGTTCTCTGCAGGTGCAAAGTTCACTTTTCTCATAAATCACTTCCTCTGGTAACCCAGTAGAGCTGTTTGACTCCCAGAACTTGTTCCTGATCTCTGCTAGATTGCATTTTCTGCCTCTGCTTCAGAAGAAAGTGCCTGGAAGCTTGCCCCATCCTTTTACCAGCTGATCTAAGAGGAGATACTGCTCCTCTGTGCAAACTTTCCCTCTATTATTCTGTGATAAGAGTTTCAAACAGGAACTCTAGGGAAACAGTTTAGACAGTTCTACAGTATCACCAGCAAATTATTATATATTGCCTATTTAACATTAATGTTAATATGTGCAAACTTAGAGACTTTCTAAAGAGGTCTTCACTTTATACCGATAACTTTATTTTCTTTTTAAGATGAAAAACAGGAGAAATCTTTTCAAGTGACTAAATATTTCCTGTGAAACATCACAATTTGCAAAATCTTCCAGAATTTTCCAAAAGAAAAACTGAGTCTGTATTCATACTTTTCTGAAAATCCAATTTTCTGAAAAACCTGTAGAACAATTGCTCTGTATAAAGGGAACAGCATAAGGCAGGCTGGAATTGCATAGAAATCATGAAAAATATTGTCAAGATTTTGGTGACTGTCTGACAGCTATCATTCAAAACCATTAAATGAGCATCCACTTTGAGAAAGCAGGAGGAACATTTCCTATAGGAAGCTTATTCTGAAGCAGCAGTATATTTCGTTTGCATTGTTAAAACCCCATCCAGGGACTCCTAGTTGAAGGTGGCATTGCAAAAGAGTGCTTGGGGAATTCATCTGCAACACTAGCAGTTTTATACTTGTTAAAGAGTATAAATATCTGAAAGTACAGAAGTTATTAAGCTAGATATGAGTGACAGAAGGAAAGGAAGTCAAAATTTTTTGAGAAATATGTGCTACCATTATCCTTTCTCAAACCAATGGTCTAGAAGCTGATCATGGAATTTCATTGCATAGAAATTTAAAACCAGTCATCTAGAAAGACTAGAGGGGAAAAATTGGCACTATTTACTGTAGGTAGAAGATAATAAGATTTTTCAGTGATGGACAGTTACTGTGTCAGCATTTAGACAGATGAGTTCTTCCAATTTTACATATTATCAAAAAGTGCATGAAGATATTGCTACAATCCTAAAAAAGGATTTATGAGCAACAAAAAGCTAATTTATCTTAAAAATCCAAACAAACCCACACCTTTTATTGATGCATTGAGTAAATATTGTGCAAGTTCTGAGCTTCGATTCACAGAGAGTTATCAGATCCCTGCCCAAGGCAAGTGGGCTGGAGTACATGACCTTTAAAAGACCCTTCCAACACAAACCATTCTCTCATTTTATGATAAGCAATAACTTTGTCTTCTTCTATACAGAGATGTTGCAAAAGCTTTCAAAGCTAAGCTTTTTCTTTTTTAGTTTTTTCACCTTTTCAGGTTTTCTTTCTTTTTCAAATATGAAGATATATTTCCTAAAATCTTTTCAGCAAGCTGTGTGTACATTGCCCAAAGTTGTCTCCGTATATCTTATCACTCTAGCTCTGTAGCATATGGCTTTACAACAGTTTCAATGGTAGCAGAAATAGGTGTTGTGAAAACCTCAGATAATTAATGGACTAGGAAAGAAAGTTAATTTTAAAAACTCCTCTTGCAACAACACCAAAAACACCAAACAACAACAGCAGTAAATGTAGTGATAAAAAACACTGCAGTCAGTGTTACTGAACAATTTTTCCTGCTGAATCCGAAAATTATGTTACTATTTTTGCACTGGAAAGTCCCAAAATTATTGGATTTGAGCTGTCTTTTTTTTTTTTTTTTTAAGTCTAAACAAACCACCCTGTATTTTAAAAGATCCTATAAATCTTGGCATTTTGTTGTACCCATACTCTTAAGTTTTTTCCTCTTACCTGTGAATTGTCAGCATCTTTCCTTGAGCTTAGTTGTCAGTACAATAACAGTCTGAACAATCTGACTAAATTTTCTCCCTACTGTTCCAGTATTTATGAAGCTGGATTCAAGAAAAGGGTAACATGAACAAGAATGATACTGCAATGTGAGTGTTTATGCCCAAAGCTGTAGTTAGTACTTCCCTCCCCCTCCTTTCTCCCCCTGCAGACATGCTGCTGCTAACCAGTATGTTAAATGCTAAACTTCACACCTCCTTCTTTTCTTGACTAGACTCAACTTTACATGTCTCCAGGCATCTGCAATTAGATTTCCAGACATACACCAAATTGCCATTCCTAATTCACTCTCTGAGTCGGGCAGGATTTCAAAAGCAAGATGGAAAGACTCCATCCAGTAGGTGTTCTCTCAGAACATTCCTACACCACAAAACCCAGGCTCTGCAAGATACTATAATTCTTTTGAAATTGTACATTTGAGCCTCCCAGCTCTGAGAAGCTCAGGAGTTTTTTGCTGTTCTTCTCCAGGCCAGTAGCAGACAGGTTATTTAAGCAAACACTCTTCCCTCAGTCTGTGCTAAGAACTGTACGCAGCAAGGGCATGGGATCAGAAGAAGCCTGTTGAATTCCAGACAGATTTTTTTTTTCATCCTTCAGGCAAGAGTCACAAAAAATGCTGGACCTTGTTTGCCCATTAAAATATTCCAGTAGGGCCATTTTGTCCATTTCTGGTTATACATACTGCCTTCTAGGAATGATACAATCAAGTGGCAACAGTCTTATAAGAAAAAGACTCGTCTCAAAGCAGATCAAAGCCCAAGCATTAGGCACAGTAATTCAGAGGCCCAGGAGGGCTCGACAATGAGGGCTCGACAATGTACTCTGCATCTGGAACTACAGTATTAACAGGAATGACAAACAACTAACTTTTATTATGAAGGTGGTTTTTATTGGACACCATGGTTTTTATTGAAAAGGAGGATATAGTGACACTTTGGAGAGTTCTAGGCTGTGGATTTGAACAGAGACAGATGTTGAGAAGGACAGAATCTTAAAATTCCTGGTTAGTACCTGATGTTCATGCCCAAGAAACCAAAATCAAGAAAAGACATAGATACAAAAAAGTCCTCTTTTTTTTTCAGGGGTTATACAAACATGGACAGCCTTTTTTATACTTAAAGAATCAAAGAGAAGTTATTAGCTGAAATTGAATAAGACTGGATATCTGCCCAGAAATTAGGTACACTTGTTACTATTGTTATGGATAAAAAATGATCCAGATGAATTAAAAATAAAAATAAAATTTCATTATAGCAATCGAACTCTATCTGAGCCAGCCACAAGGAAAAGGACAGTGCTGAGCCCGGGATCAGCGCTGGGTGTGTCACAGAGTGGACAACCTCAACAGAGGGTCCCCCTATGCCACACACCACCCTCCCAGTACAAGCGGTTTTTATAGGGGATATTTCGCTTGAGGCTGGAATTTTGGCAATCAACCTTTTCTTTTAATTCAAAGTCCCACATATTCATAAAGTCTCTTTTCTCTGCATTGAGTTGAACAATTCTGTGTCTGGGAAGTGATGAACCTCCCTGATGTAGTTACTGGAACACAGCATCCAGATGTATCAACCTGGAGGATTCCAGCGATCCCAGTCTCGAATTGTTGCCAGTATGATCATTGCCCGGCTTTCCTGTATCACCTTGAGAAATGACCCATCTCCAGAGCCACATGTATTAGCTTGCAAATGAGGTTTTATCAGAGACCAGTTTCCAAATATGTGGGGCAACTCCCAGAGTCGACTTATGCATCCTCCCAGTAATATCAAATATTACATACATCATATTATACCGGCGTGAATTATATTCATTACACATAACACCATCAAACACCATCAGATCTTTAAGGACACCCTTGCTCCGTGTCCCAAAAAAAGCTAAGTTTGGAAGAAATTATGCCTTAGACACAGGGTAACCAATTGTTTTCACACAATTTCTTTGAACCATTTAGCTGCAAGTTAGAAAGTTCTTGTAACATCTAGTAAAATTCCTGTTAAAAAGGTTTTGAGAGGAATGCGTCTGATCCTGTATTCTGCTATTTATATTGAAAGTCAAAAAGAAGCAGAAAAAACTTCTCCTCTAGCTTGTGTTGAAAGAGCTGCTTTTGTAGTAGTGGCAGTGAATTTTTTACAGAAAACATGTTCATGGTCAGTGGCATTTCTCCACGACAACATTCATCCAGAAGAGAGAACAGGTAAAGCCACACACAAGCTGTGCATACAGAAAGGGTTGAGGTAGGCCTGTCTTATGTTCATTTATAAATCCTAGATTTAATCAATTTCCATGTCCCCAGTATTTCTCTTGGTATTCAAGGAAGTTCCCCATAAGAGATAGAGATGCAAAGAATTCTGCTTTTGGTTTCCTAGTTTGTTTTAACGTCTGCTCAGATGCACTGCATTATTATGTTGCATTACGTGGTCCTCACTGTTCTTGGCTGTCACATCATTGTTTGGAATTTAGGCTACTTAGTACCTTGAAATACCTGTTTTTCATAGTGTCAGTTCTCTTCATGAGTCTATCTGAAAGACTACACACAATCTGTGTCACCTCAGAAATAAACCCTAAAAACCTCAGCTAAATGTTCTATTGAATAATGCTGCTTCTATGTACACTCCACATTAAGAAACAGAAAGAGAAGGGACATGCAATAAATTTTACAAAGACATACTTCAGGGAGGACTTCCCACATGAAACATTTATTGTCTGGTTCTCTGTCCACTTCCATCCCCTGGCTGCAGCTGTTTTACACTCCAGTGTTCTGTGGACTGAACTCCAACTAGATAATGTTCAATTTTTTGTTGCAAAGTGTGTCCTTTGACTCTATCCTTTAACTGTCAAGCTATGCTTCATGCACACTCTCATTTCTTTTTAGAAATAGAAGAAAAAAAAATTATCTGAAAAATTATTCTGAAAGCTGGGTAAGAAATGCCAGAAGTTTCCTGAGATGGACAAAAAAAATCTTACAATATACATAAGATAAGAGTTTGTGATCCATCTTCACATAGTGATTTTCAAGTTTTAAGCAATAAAACTTATTTATAAAACTAGCTTTGTTCAAACTATTCTATTACTTGCTATTGAGTTCAGGGAAACTTAACAGATAGGTATATACCAAAGTGACATCATATTGTGTGATTTTCTTCCCTGCATGTTTTTTTTTTTCAGTCCCCAATTCACCTTTATTCCATCCTCTCATTTGTAATCCTGAAATGTCCTTTTCATTTGCTTCTGAGTTGCAAACTGAGAATTATTTAAACTTCATCTTAGTTTCTATCTGCCTTTAACTTTCACAGCTAATTTTCACTTCAATATGACTAAAAGCAGACTTCTCTCCTGATCCTGGAAAAGGCTTTTGCAATCCCATCAACCACTGAAGGCACTCAGCAGTGCAAGACACCATCAGCACATACAAGTAAACTGAGGAACTGCTGCATTCACAAAGTTGTTCCTCATGAGCCTTTGCTAGGCAAATTTTACCTAAATTTGCTCCCTTTGGCAGTTAGCGATCCTAAAGGTCTTTTCCAAGCTAAACTTTGCTATGACTATTCACAAGGTCTACTGGGGAAACCTGTTTTCTTAATTACTCTAAGTTAAGAAAAAACAGTGTTCCAATACAAAAGATCTACTGGGAAGAGGCGCTGTAGTAAGATGAATTTTTCTATGAAGAAAACATAGAATTACAATTAATATTTAAAATAAATACTGGATGAAAACTAGAGACCCAAGAATCTGTGAAGAAAAATGTATTGAAATAGAAATTGCTACAGAACTAAAAAAAACCCCAAAAACAGAATAAGTAGGAGCTAAGCCTGTTTAAGGACAGGGTTGGAAGTGTAGGAGAGTAATGTGTCTGGGTTTTAATGCTTTTGTCCTGCTGCAGCTGCACAGGTAAGCACAGAAAGGATATTCACATTGTCAGTCCTGGACAGCTGGCTTAGGGGTAGCTCTGACTCATAATTTTCACCCTGCCAGATTCCTACATAGTGCAGGGATACCACTGCATATCCCTATGAATGCTCAAAGATGAATGCTCGTCTTGGGTTTTAATAGACAGAATTTATGAGGACATATCCCCCTGGAAAAGACTATGGAGCAATGATACTTCAGCCTGCCGTCACGAGTTAATAGGAGTGATGCAGCTGTGCCAGCTTCCCGGACAGATAAAGTGAGCCCAGGGAGAGCTATAGAATAATTGTGTCTGGTATGTGTCAGCCCACTTAGTGCAGGACCCGCGCTGGTGCCGCACAGCTGTATTCCCAAGCCTTCCCTACCTATCTGTCAAAGGTAAAAGGTGTCCCCTTTGCACAACAGCCAGAACACTACTGCCCAGGACATCCCTCCTCCTTCAGCCCTTTTCAGCCTCATTTTCAGGGCAGATAAAAAGGAGGGTATAACAATTTCATACTAGGATTAAAGGTATCAAACTTGCAAAATGCTCTTCTCAGTATCTACCCATTCCATTTTACTTTCAGGTGGTAACATTTCAAATTATTCCTATTACCTCAATAGTCAAAAATAATTTCTTCTGGTGGTCATCCAAATTATCTTGATTGTTATATGTAATCTATAAAAAGGAGAACTACAAGTCCTACTTTAAAAATTATATGATCTAATAATGGGATTGTTGTCTGTCAGCATTAGGTGAATTTCTGGGAACAAAACAGATAGAAGAGTGTGTGCTGAGATATCCTCTGAAACTACTGGTGGAACACACAGAATGGAGTCTTTTCATCTGGTCACTCTTGTGTAGCTTGGTACTGTCCTGCATCCTTCTTTTTCATCTGATGAGCCAGAAAAGACCATGGCCCTGCCAAGGTTCTACTACTTCAAGGTAAGGAAGCTTCTCCTAAAATTTCCTGCATACAGGTAGCCCTGCACAGTCCAAAAGTCTATATTTGCACAGGTAAGTTATTACTGTAGCTTCAATTTTATACAAAAACAAAATCAGTAACCCATTTTCTTGTGATTTTCAGGAATTTACTTAGGAAAAACCAGATGGGAGAAATTTCAGGTGAGGAGAAAGGATACATCCCACAGTCAGGCTTGCATGATGAAAAATTCTTGTTACCCCCACTCGGTTACTTCTGTTGGTGGAAAGGCTTCATGTTCTTGAAGAAAATCATACCTTAAGTGAAACCAGAGTAGCACAAAGGACACTTTCCAGTTCTGTGAATGCAACCAGCAAAGTCCTTTCTGTAACAGAAGAAGATGCAAGCTTAAACCATAATAGCTGATGAACACAAGCTACAAACACAGGGCTAAGCTCATAGTTCTCAACCAAAAAGGAAATTAATTAATTGTGTGAAGCTGAGAAGCCACCAGACACATGGCTTATAAGACAAGATTTTTGGCATCTTATATTAGGAAAGCAAGAATTGGTGTTTTGTATATTTGGAGAAAAAGAACTTTTTTGTCAAAAAGGTGTCTTAAGCACAAGTCTGATGTGGAGCATGTGAGGGAGATGGGCTTGTTTAGTCTGGAGAAAAGGAGGCTGAGGGGAGACCTTATCACTCTCTACAACTCCCTGAAAGGAGGCTGTGGGTTGGTCTCTTTTCCCAGCTAATAAGCAAAAGAAGTGGAAACAGCTTCAAGTTGCACCAGGGAAGGTTTAGACTGGATGTTAGGAAAATTTTTTCACTTAAATGATGGTCAAGCATTGGAACAGGGAAGGAACAGGCTGCCCAGGGAAATACCACCCCTGTAGGTATTTAAAAGATGTGTTGATGTGGCACCTGGGGACCTGATTTAGTGCTGGATTTGGCAGTGTTAGATTAATGGTTGGACTTGATGCCTTAAACATCTCTTCCAAACGAAATGATTCCATGATTCTATGAAACTCTTGTTCAGATCTATGGTGACTTTTGATCCTAACAGCAAGATGTAGAGAAGTGAGTAAAGCTGAGCAGAAGCTGCCTGTTACACCTTTGTGGCATGTAATAAACACACTAATTGGTACCACAACAGGACTGTAAGGTCCAGCAAACTTACTCAGAAATGGTATCGGTTTAGACAGACTGCTTGAGGAGGAGGATGGACTAGGTGACCTCTAACATCTCTTTCAAGCTACATTTCTATGGAAAAGATTCTCTGAAAAAATATTCTCTGAAGGGCTTTAAATCTGCATAGGCTAAAAAGAGAATTATTTTTAATGAGAACCATGATTTTAGTCTCACAGTGCAACTTCAAGGGTGCTGCATAATGCTAAGCATATTATTCAGGCCCTGTGGAGCTTTCCCAAGATAAAAAATGCTGCAAACATTCCCTACCTAAAATTTGGTCTGAATAGCAATACTGAGCCATTAATGACACTGACAGCTTTTTCACCCTTTTCTCCTCCATTAAAACAAATAAAAAGTTATGGCTTCCTTCTTTATATTAGTGCTTTAGTGTTTCTTGATACTGTTGATTTTTTAATGTATATTCATTATACCTAGAAAACCCCCAATGTTTCTACATATTTGCACAGGTAGGGAGTTTCACCTTTCATAGGGATTTTGCCTTAATTAAAATAATCTGAAAAGTGAAGTTTGCTACTTTTGAAAGTAATTGGATTAATGCAAACTTTATCAGTGCCTACTTCAAACTAGTATAAATGGTCTGACATTAAATGAAGTTAAAAAGTCCCCAATAAACTACCACTACTGTTATTAAATTTAATTAAGATAGAATAGCAGGCAGTTTAAATAGGAAAATGTTGCACAAAAATGGCAGCATAGAAAAATGATTTTGATGTTGTCATTAAAGCTAATTGGAAGCAAGGGTTTCTAAATGACAGTATAATTAACAGGCTAATGAATACCAGATTAAGATTGTTATTAACAATGAAATTTGCAAACATACATGAAAAACTAGTTAGGACTATCACACTATTAGAGATATTACAAGGTAAATCTGCAAATTATACAGCATTTTGTCTGATGATGGTACCGAGTTCCAGCCATGTAGTAGCAATTAAACCTTTTGCCCTCTCACCCTCCTCTTCTCCAAATTAAGTTATAATTATCACAGAATTAGCTATGAAATGTGTGTTTTGAGAAATTATGCCATGCTAAAACTGTGCATAGAGCTTATGGAAGTAGCGTTGTTTGATAAGGCAATGATCAAAGTCAGAAGGCCAATGGCTACATGCAGCCTATTGCCTGAGACTAAAAACAAGCCACTGCTTGGATTCACTGCTGAACAAATACACATTTTCCACACATTGAGGAACAAGAGCTCTGCTAAATAAGGCTAATGTGGTTTTATCCATAAATGAAATTATTTCGACTTTTAATAGGAGCCTTTGGGCCAGCTCCTTTTCCATGAACCCCTGCTAAACAGCAGATGGCGTAGTGCTGACTCAGATCTAGGAGACACTCCGTGTGTCAGTTTGTCACCATTTCAGTGCTTATAGTGAAACCTCAAAGACAAGCAGGATTGATGAGGACTCTTGGCGAGGAGGGCACCATAACAAGCAACATAAAATGTGACCAAATGAACAAATTACAGAAGAACCTGATGGCGGTTTAAGATTTCTTGTCCAAAAGATCTCGGCTGTGTTCGCAGTGCTATAAGGATCCTGGTATTCTTGCTGGCTTGAGATAGTATCACAATAAGATATTATAGTTGAACAAGTATTAGATATAGCAAGATCTTCTCACTGGGAATGGTTTAGGTTTTCATTCTGTTGCTGAAGAATATGTCACAATTTTGCACATTAAAACCACACTTATGAGTTTGGGCTTAAACATAAATGTGCTTGTCCTGACTCTAATTCTTAACAACTGCTATTACTACTTTTAGTCAGTAGCTCAAGCTGTAGAAGGCAGTGTTTTTATTATATAGGCTTTTCAATAATGCAAAGAGCATTGGTGAGTAAGAGAGTAATTAAGCAGACTTGTGACAGATCTTTGCCTCTGGTTAGTTTCTGCAACATTGTTATTCATATACACATTTTACAAGACGTTTTCATAGCAAGATGGGTTTGTCTTCTGTGAAATTTGTTAATACGAAGGACAGAGCAAAAAGAGCTATCTGACAGATATAACCTTAAATGGCCTAGCATGTTTAGATAAGTGAATGTTATTTTCCCAGAGGCTGCAAAAGGGCAAATATAAGGGCCTGAAAAGAATATAAGAATGAGCCACAGAACAACCAAAATGTCTGGATTTGGGTTATAGCAGCACATATGTCAAAATTGCAGAAGTTTTTAAGAAATCTGAGAAGGAAAAAGTGAAGTGCTGAATTAAAACTTAAAAGCAGAATTTTAAAGGAAGAGTTTACTTCACTTGATGAGAAAATATTCTACAAGACTAAACGTGAGAGTACAAAAAGGAAGGGAGAAATTGGTAAGAAGCATGTTGTACCAGATTAATTTTCTTGGAAGAACTTGCAAGAAGACCTTCTGTTTATAAGCATTTTTACAGGTCAGGAAGGTTCAAATTTTGTCAAGAAAAAGAATTTTGAGTGCTCAAATCTGAAGATTCAGGCTCCTAAGCTAGAATGTATGTTGTGGTTTGACACGGAAAAAGAATCTTCTCAGAAGGAAGAGGTCAATTTGGATATTGACACTTGACCAATGGAGGGTGGACACGCCTCTGAGAACACAGAGGGGTTAAAAGCAGCATTCCCAGGGGAACTCGCTCTCTCTGGTTCCGGTCAGGGTGCAGTGCTGGCCCCCTGCAGATGGAAGGGTGGAGAAATCTAAAACATCTCCATTTCCCCCCCCCGCAAGAGTCTCTCTCTCTTTCGAAAGAGACAGCGACAGTTTGCCAGCAGTACCGCGGGGAAGGAGGAGAGCGGGGGGGCCCCAAGGCCGCAAGGTGCCAGCGTGGGAGCCAGACCGGAGATCCGGGCAGAGAGCCAGCCAGGGAGTCGGGACTTTTAACCCTTCCTTGAGAAATGAAAGCTTTGTGAAATTTTGCTCCTCCTCGGTTTAAAAGAGAGGAAGAGAGACAGCTTAGAACCTGAGATGTTAGAAGGAAAAATTCTGGGTGGAAAGAAATGATGGAGTGGC
The DNA here is from genome assembly GCA_003676055.1 of Chloebia gouldiae. Taxonomy (NCBI): domain Eukaryota; kingdom Metazoa; phylum Chordata; class Aves; order Passeriformes; family Passeridae; genus Chloebia; species Chloebia gouldiae. The sequence continues at coordinate 1,832,489 of QUSF01000060.1, forward strand.
TTCTGGCTGAACTTTTTCTTGTTAGCCATAGACTGAACTGATTTTCTCCTCCAAGAGAAACTATATTTTAGGAGGATGCTGGTGAGCCAAGAGACCTGCTTCAGCAGCTGAGGAAAGACAGGAGTGGAGCGAACAGAGAAAATTTGAGGAGGTTTGTGGTGGTGCTCCCTGTCTTCAGAGAAGAAGAGAAGAAGATCTCTGTTCCTGAAACCCTCGGCCCCAGGGGAGGAAGAAAATGGGGGGGACTGTGGTCCCAAAAAAATGAAAAACTGAACTGTTGTTTTTTCCCTCTTAGCAAAGTATCCTTGAAAGGAAAAATCCTAAAAGCAGTCTGTCCATCCATGCATTGCTAGTAAGAGCACTGTGTATAGAAAGGAGAGGGTCACACTGGCAAACTTTTTTCTCCAGGCAGTGCCATGTGTGACATGGAAACACAAGGAGTAGCAGCTGTGTTTCCTGGGGGTCTGTAGTGCAAGGGAGACTCCTCTCTCCCCTGATAGACTTAATATTGATTATAGTGAAGGGTCCAAATGTGTCTCACTGTGGTTTGTTGGAGTTGAGTGGTGGGAGGAGGAATGTTTTAGGAGGTTTTCATTTTGGATCTTGTGTGTGCTTTTCTTTCTTTTTTTTCTTATATAATAATGATAGTAGTAGTAGCTTAATAAAGTTCTTTTCCTTTAAGTTTAAGCCTGCTTTGCTCTATTCTTAATCACATTTCACAGCATTCAACTGAGAGGTTGCATTTTCATAGGGGCGCTGGCATTGTGCCTGTGTCAAACCATGACAATGTAAAACAATATCATAAATATTACACAATTTCCTTTGCCTCTACATAAGAATATCTTGATAAGAACATATTTAATCCTTAATTGGGGCATGCAAACAAAATGAAGTACATTAAACAAATTAATCCCAAATCTATTTTGTGGAAAACTGAAAACATCTGGAGGAGACAACCTAAGAACAAGGACAATGATATTCTGTATGAAAAGATGATCTAAGATCACCTGAAGATTGATTGCATATCCCTTGACTCAAAAATTAAAGTTCCTTAGAAGCCAAGATTCTTTTCTTCACAGTAACAATTGGGAACCAAAGAAAAATTTTCATCAACTACTCTTTTGCCAAGATTGAAATAATTAACATCCTTTAAATACAGCTCTTTATGTAATCTTTGCTTCACAGTACTTGACAGAGCCAGTAAGCTCCAAGCCATACTCAGTTATGTGGACAGAATGAAACTCTTAAAACATCAGTAAAATTGATCATATTGAACCCTGAAAGGGACTGCATATTGCAGGATAAGAAGTGTATTATTTCAGCTGTTACCAAAATGACATAGTATCAAAAGATGAAAATCTTTGGCTGGCACAGACATTTTTTACCTGTAATCCCTTAGAAAGAAAAGGTATACCTTTACTTTTAGGTTGGTATTGAAATGACATCAGCTAAAGTCACTTTATTCCCAAATGAAGGCAACACAACACAGATGTTAAAACTGTTCTTTTATACATATCACTCTGTTTGCCCAAATTCTTCAAAATTGTTCTGTCTGGAGAAGCTCTTACATGGGTTAACACAAAAGTTGTTATGACATGTTCACACTTACATAACACACTTTTTGGTTGTTGATGGAAATATAAAAAACCACGTTCATACTAGTATGAAATATGGCCTTAGAGAATCTTCCTGAAACTGGCAGCAAAAGCAGAGCTCATGACTGAAATAACTATGTTTTGTTATTGAGTCTTGAGGCTCCTCAAAACCAGTAGGGAAAAAAAACAATACTTGCTTTCAGACTATATAAAAATACTTCCTATCTTTACCCCTGAGTAAAGCAACAGCATAATCATGCTATTGATTGAAACAAGATACAGTTTTATTTGAAGTAATCAATCCTGTTTCTGTTAAGCTGCTGATTGTTTTCATTGTCTGTGAGAGGGTGCCTTCTGTACAGTCCAGAAAATACATTCACACACTGCTTTTAGCTGCATCAGTTGCTGAAGCCCAGCGAGGCTTTCTGGCAGGCAAAGCGAATTTCTGGCTAAATGGTGTTACAAGCATATTATTACATATCGTCAGGCACAGAGTGATGCTGGTTTTCAAATCACAGTATGCCCCACTACTGGTAGCAGTGTTTGTTTTGGGAATGAACACAGCATTTTGTCAAGGGATTGAGCTCTTCCAAAGGGTCACTGTGTGGGAATTGCCCTGTACAACTTCAGTTTCCACACCTCTTGACTTTGTAAAGCCCCCAGCTTTTAAGCAGGTGGTGGTGGAAAAGGTCAAGGGGAGATGGAGAAGGGACTATGTCAGTGCTCCGTGGCCAGAAACTTTTTCTCGGTATGAGTCAGCAGGTGGACAGAGTAGTGAGTTCTGTCTGCTGGACCCAGCAGTACAACAGTGAATATTTAAACTTTCTTCACACCGTTGACTGGCTTGAAAATCAGTAATAAAAAGAGTAGAGTTCACAATTCTTATCCTTATTTTTCAAAACACTTTAGCTGCTGAACTGTTGTGGATGGCTGGTCAGGGGTCTGATGGCTCAATCCAGACACCGCAACCTTCCCAGAGATAGGTCCCCCAAGAGACAATTTTCCAGGGGTCTCAGGCAGTCCTTCAGCCACCAGGTAACCTCAGCAATTGGCAGGCAGCTCAGCTCTTAGCAGTGATTTCAGCTCTTAGTGATTTCAGCTCTGCCTTGCAAGGTGTACCCTGGCCAACACAGGGATAAAGAGACAGAAGCACAGTGTAGCTGTTCCACAAAGGTAGCCTTTATTCCAGCACCCTGCAAAGAATGCCAATGACAACAACTCCCTCCTGAACAGGGCAGAAACTGGACTTTTTGCAGGGGTGGTACAAAGGGGGAAAATCCAATTGGTTTCAGAGAATCTATTTGGGACCCCAAAGCATGGTGGGAACTCACCATGACCATGGAGGGTTTCTTAGTCCAGGAGGTTTGGGATGCTCTTATAATTTCCCATTCAAGGAATACCTCTCCCAGTGAGAGGCCTGGCCTGCCTGTCTCCATACTGAACACTATCCCATAAGTTACATTTAATAATGAAAAGGTCTCCACACAAGTCTTTGGGCTTTAAAGGATGGAGGGAAAAAAGGCTTAAATTCTGTAGAATAAATCTCCATTTACTGCAGAAAAAAAATCTTCCGTGTATAGACATAAACTGAGCAAGCAGTGAATTCCACAACTATGTACTTTTTTGGTTTAGTATTTATTAATATTCCCCATCTGACAGTGGTTTCATTTACAGGTGTGCAAGGGAAAAGTGAAATGTGAGATTTATTTAGTCAAGAAGGGTAAGCTTAAAAAGGTCAGCTCATGTAAAGAGGAAAAATTACTACATAATTTTACATACTGCTCACTATAAATAACATGCAGTAAATAAATAGTTATTTCTAGCTTATATATAGTAATTTTCACTTACATGTAAAACACAGCTTACTCTTGATTTTTCAGTACTAACTTCAAGTGCGTAAAAGAAAGTAAACAAAACCAAGATTTGCTCACAAGCCACAGAATAATTGATTTATGATGCAGATTTTCCATGGCCATTTTAAACTAATTTTTCATTCAAAAGGTTAAGAAACAAGTTGCTCCATCTACTTATCTTCTAAGGTGGGTGGGAGAAAAAAACAAAAAGAGAAAAACAAAGAGCTATCTAAATAGCTAAAAATCCTAACCAGCATCCTATCTAAAAATTCATTTTATGTCTTCACTGACCTAAGAATAGTTAAGATATTTTACTGAACTAGAACTTGTCCAAAAACATACAAAATTTACTGAATTATCCTGAAACATTAAATCACCAAGCTCTTCTCAACATTTACCTTTTTTTCAACTTGGACATATTATTTTCCTACTTCCTTTCAACATGTCCTTTTGATCTCTCTTCCTTTTTGCAATAATGCTCATTTTACTAGAATGGTCTATTATTTCATACTTCATATTTCCCACAGAACAGAGTCAAAAGCTCTATAAAACCAATTAAGGAGGTTGTCATTCTTGGAATGCAAATATTTTAAAGCTTTAAGATGTCATGTGCATATCTGCTAACTCCTCTTGTTAATCTTAGTTTATGGAATTGTCTGTTCTTTTAAAGGCAGTACTTTCTCCTTTCCTTGTGATTCCTAGATGTGAAGATCTTCTATGTATCCTCTTCAAGAAGCCTGTGTTAATATTTTCACCTCCTGAATTATGATCTACAATTTTTGCCCTTGTTTAAAATATTTCTAGATGTATAATCTACAAACTAGTCGCAATAGACCATAGGAACAAGTGATTGAAGATATGAGGGTAAATGAAACATAGGCACTTATTTATAGTGGTTTCTAGGATTAGATTGGCCCAGTCTGTTATGCAATATCCTGCACTGTGTTCAAATTCCAATGCCTCAAATGTCCAAATATTTACATAGAAAGGTTCAACTGGTTCTGAAAATGCAGCACAGATACCTCTTGGGTAGAAATAATGTGCACTCAGGGCCAGAATTTGTGTGATGAAAGAGTTATACTTTCCATGCCTCTGGAAGTATTATATACAAGGGACATACTGCATTTACCATGAGACACAAAGCGAGGCATAACCCAAAATTTTGGATTAATGACTGTTTTAAAAACAATATAAATCTCAGTTATCAAGACAGCTGAAAATCACTTAGATCTTCAGTGATACAATTAAAATATTTAACTTTCTTTATGACAGGGAACAGATCATGTCATCAAAAATAAGTAAATCCTCTTTACCTGGAGAAGCATAGAGAACAAATAGTGCTGTGAACAAAGGGAGACTTCTGTTTAAAATCTGATGTGAGTGACTGTGACATCTTGCAGAACTTTTTGCTGCATGAGAGAGACAAGCTGTCTGAGGTACCTCCAGAGGACACAAAGGGCTCACTGGGGAAAGGTCCCTGTGCCCTGGCTTTGCTCACACCCCTCATTTGCTTCTGGCCAGTGGATGGCAGGCAGGCTGCATCCTGGGATAACAGCCTTTTGGTTTGACTCGGTGGGGGCTTCCTATTGCCTTCTCTTCCTGAAGATCTGACTGATCTGTTGGGGTCCAAGCTGATAAAAAAATAGGCTCAGAATGACTGCCCGTGAGATATGGGGGCAGAAAGAGTGAGTGCACTAATCTAGACAGGTAATCTCCCATGCCTGAAAAACTTCCAGGAGAAGCACTTGGACAAAATGGAAATTAGAGGAGGAATAAGCCCACACATTTCATTATTGACAAATTATAACAAATTACTCCTTTTGTGACAGGATAAAAAGTCTAAATTATACAGGAGAAGCAGTAGCTGTCACATCATCCTGACTTCACTAAGATTTTTGACATCCTGTCCTGTAAAATTAATGCAAGCAAGCAAGAAATCAGTCATTAGGGGGCACAACCTGTGCACCTGTGAGGTGGCCTCAGGAGTGCTGCACACAGAGGAACTCATGTAATTGAAAGAAAGGAAAATGGGCAGGCAGGTCATTCAGGATTGTTCAAGGTGTTTCACTTTTGATGCAGCTATCAGATGAAAGCTCTGCTCACAAAACTTCTGGCAATATTAAATAGAAGGAATTAAATGTTTTGGAAGTGAAAAGCAGACCAAGAAATATTATGGAAAATCTTTTTCATGCATTTTCCACAGGATCCTCCCTTTGCTGTGCACCTTCCTTGCATGTCCTATTATGCCACATTCCTGTAAAGTTTTTCAGCACACTGGACATTTTGAAGAGAACATCAATAAAATATTCACTAAGTATGGTTTAGGTACATGTGCTCACACTTTAGGGCAGGACGGACTAGACATTGTCAAAAATCATTTACAACTCTGTTGTTGATTTATTTGAACAAAACTCCCAAATTGTATTATATGAACAACTGGAGAACACTCCATATAAACAGTAGAAAACATAAACAAAATCACAATGATGGCCAGAAAAACAGCTTTTTTCTTTCTCAAGTGGGGAAGTAGTTATTTTTAAATTATCAGATAAAATATATTAATATGTCTAGTACTTTTAAAACCTCAAATTACACTACCTGTCCTTCAGGAATCACACAGTGGCTGTTTATATTCCTGAGGAAGCCTTGAGAAGTTCACCAGTTACATATATTCACCCTGCTCCTGAGAAATGTACAAATTAGCCCAAACCCCTCGTTTTAAGCTAAACTTCCTACTTCAGCCAGAGCACAGAGGATTTGATTTAAAGTAGCTGAATGTAGCTTTTGCTAACTGGGGTGACTAGCAATGAAAAAGGCCTCCAAGCCCTTGTAGTTTAGGATGATATAAACTCTCACCATCATCAGTTTCGGTTCACTTTTTCATACATTCAGTGCAAAGACTTAGTCTCCCTCCTTGCCAAAGATGAAGTGGATCTCTTGCTCCTCTGAAATGCCAGAGGACTGTGTTTATCAGATACTTAGGTCTAAGATTCGATTGATAGGTGTATGAGAGTAGTTTGAATTTATTTCATACAGTCATCCAGAAAGTAAACATGCAGTTTTATGGACCAGCTCCAAGTAATGTAAATCATGGAAATCACAGAGTCTCCACCCGTATAAATACATGGAAGGGTTTGCAAGAAAGTATTACATCAGCAGGAATTAAATTCTATCCCTCCCCTAAGCCACAGAACATTGATTTTTAAAGATAGAAAACTAGCTACAATGGGAGTTGCACAAAAATAAATGCTCTCTGGTAAACAGTAGGGAGTCACTTCAGGAGGAATCCTGTGGGTAGAAAAAGCAAATGACAAAATGTTGCCTTTAATGTAGGTATCTGAGAAGTGACAAGAAATACCATAGTCTTTCATATCTGAGATTTTGGACAGATTTTATTATTATTTATTTCTCAGGGGACATCACATCCACTCTTCTTCTGGAGCATGCCTACACTGACCACTCATCCATGTCTCACAAGTTCACTATTTACTGTCTTTATTACACAGGATTTATAGACTACCATTACTGTGTGTAGTTGCTCTCACAAACTGAAATCTTTTTGAGGCAATGTATTTCCCTGAGTTTAAACATTATTTAATTCCTTGATTTTTTCCTTCCTAAGGGCCAGCTATCAGTGTTTGAATTCTTATCTGTCCTCTACAGTGTCTTTAGCTCTTTCAGGGTGCTAAAGTCTCAACTTTTTCCAGTGAAAAAACATCTTTGCCTCTCTTGATTAAGGTTCACTATCTAGGGCTTTTATTTATATTTCAAATATTTCTGACTGTTCCTTTTTGATTATATTTGACTAAGTACTGTAAAAGTACAAAAGACAAAAAAAAGGCAAAGCCACCATGGGTGCTTTGAGTCTTAACTCTTCAATAATATTTTTTTACAAAAGCCTGGGTTTTTTTCTTCCCACATTTTCAACTCTGGAGAGAATGTAATAATGTGTTGAGCATCTTTCATCTATTATTTTAATACACACAAACTTTGATCCAAACATAGTGGCAAAAAGTTTTGGCTTACTGTGTTTCCCTAGTTTGGCCAATGTTGCAGCAGCAATTTAAAGGGCTGCTGCTTCATTACACTCTGTGCTACGGCACAGCCCAGACGTTTGATTTTTCTCTGTTTGGAACAATCTAGAGCAGATTTCAAAGCCCACTGTCATATATCAAGGATAGCTAGACATACCAGTATTAGAAAATACTGCATCTGCAAGCCAGCCTTGTGTTGGACATTTATTTAGGCAGTTCACAGAAACTGCTAACTGAACAGGTGGATTTCAATGTCCTGATACTGGAAATCCTGTCCATAAACACTTTGGCTGTTTTGGGGGCACATGATGTACACAGAGATAAATCATGAGGGAAACAGGACTGGAAATGTGCTGTACAGATCTCCTGCTCCTTGCTACTGCATGGTTTCCTACAATGAATTTTAGTCACCTAGGCCAGACAGTCATGAGGCAGAGGATGGGAGAGATCAGAGTTAGCAGGGGGGGTTAAAAATGGGGAATCTCCATTCCTATGCTTGTTGAACATTTCTGTGTTCCTTGTGGCCCCAGTGAAAGCAAAGATACAGCATACAAAGGCAGCTGCAGCTCCTGAATAACAGGTGCTCTGGGGAGAGGTAAGAAGTAACAGATGGGGAACATCACTGGTCTGAGGAAAATACACTACTATAAAGCCAAGGTCTGAGATGAAAAATGACCAATTATGATGGTAAATTTCAAACCACCACATTTTCATCAACTAGTCAAAATTTTGCCAGCTCCCAGAGCATTCACTCTTTCTGTACATAGTGTGCCATATATTAAGATTACCTACAGAAAGCACATTAATTTTTTTCAAGTAAAGGAGTGATACTGTAGGGTGTAGTGGGAGTTCAATATGCCACAAGTGTCATAATAGATTGTCATATATTTTTTTATATACCCTAGAAGTCTGAAAGCAATGTGACAAAGCTAAAGACAACTTTGAATTTAGTATGATTCCTCATTTAAACTAGTTGGAGAAATCCCTTTCCTTCCTTTTGGCTAAATACACTGTGTTGTGCAGTCTCTTTAAATTTTTAGAGTTTAGTATACATTCTGTCTATGTGGTAGCTAAATATTTTGTTTTCTCTGTTTGTACAGAAATTGGTTTTCAAGAAGTGTTTTATACTTCTGTCACAAAAGCTCTGATCATTAAAGAGACAGTTGTATTACAGCACAAAGCATATGACAAGAAATTTGATACAAATGTCATGGTTATTCTACTTAAGTACTAAAGAAGAACAAAAGGGAAATTATCTTGATGGAATGTGCATCATTACTCAGTTGCATTCCTCTTTCATCTCTCGAGTTTATTAATCTCTCTCATGTTATTCTTTCTAGTAGGACTTATTTGCATCCTCATACAACTTAGGATCAAATTTTCCTGTGTTCCTTAAAGCTTCAACTGCAAAAGGCAAAGTGAGCCACAAAGCAGGCTACTAACCTCAGAGAGGGTGTCTACATGGACTGAGAATGTGAGATTTTGGGAAAATGTTTTAGCAATTTGTTAGCTGAGAGGAAAGGAATCCACCTCCCTCTCCCAAGAGGCTCAGTTTTATTATTATAATGTAAAATTATGACCCTTCAACTTACTGTTCTGGAATTTCAGTTGAGAAACACTTAGAAAATGCTTGTCTAGAAAAAAAAAATGGACTGACACATATTTTGGATGTTGTGCTTTATACTGCATAAAGGTGCTGCTTTCAGGGGAGGATTTTGAGCTACAGATCCTCGCTGGAGGCAGTACCAGTGCAGCCAAGGGCACTTAAACCCTCAAAGGTTCTCGCCAGCCCTGCTACTCGGCTAATTTAGGCATTGCTCTGTTCAGCATGAGCAACCTAACAGGGAAATGTGTCTGCTTCCCCAAGGCACTGATGTGGGCTCCAGCTGGCTGGTGCAGAAGGTGTCCAGTCATCTGAGGTCAAGTAGCACAGCACCTAATTTCAAAGAAGCACTTGACTTCTGTATCCCTAGGAACTATCTTGGAATGTAAGGATTAGAGTCATCAATGGTTTTGTGGATTTGACATGTAGTTTCCTGCATCAGAGAATGTGAACTGCAAGAGCTTTGTGGTCTGGTTGCTCCACTCAAGTCTGATTAACACAGAGAGAAATAACACAAGTATAATTTGAGAGAACATCTATAGTGAAGGGATTCCTTTTGGGATATTAGCCATCATTTTTTTTTTTATTTTATGGTGAACTTTAACAAAAATTTTTTATAATTAATTTATATGCAGAATTTTCCTATCATGCAATTTGAAGAGCAACTTACTTAGGAAAACTTGTAGGCTGAAATAACGCAAATATTTTGTCTAAATATGTGACATATTTATAATTATTTTATGTGATTTATGATATAAGTAATGTGAGGTACTTGCTCACCTGGCACTTAAGATTATATGCTCTTAACACAACTCCAACTAAGATCTGCACATTTCTCTGTGTTAACTTTTTTTACAGATTCAGAAACATATTTCTACACATTTTATGCATTAAATGCCTTTCCCTTTGTTTTGCTTTTGCTGACTTAGCATGTGATCTGGTTTTGCTTGCAAACACTGTCTCTTTAAAGAGGAATAGCTCATTCTTAGTGGCGATAGTTGATAAATTATAACATGCCAGAAATATTGTGCATGCTTCTGAAAGGTGTAATAACAATGTCCCTCCAGATGTGCCTATAAATTAAGTACCAGTTTTGCAATGTCAGTTTTTAATAAGCAATCTGAAGAGTCTATAATTTAGGAAACATTACAATTTAGTGTGAAAAAAAGAGAGACAGATTAAAGCCCTGTATGAGCCATGAAGCAGAAGTTGCCTAGATTTTAAGAGGGTATACATTCCCACCTAGTAACATATTTAGTAATTACATGTTCTATTACAGGAGTAACAGCTCCATAGAACTTTTTCAGTCCTGAATATTGGTATGTGTGATTACAGTACTGGTGCAGAACAGATACCAAATTCAGTTATGTGTATGAATATGATAATTTCCACCAACGCACCTTCCTACCTTATCTGAAAGACAGATTGATGTAAGTCCCTTATCACACAAGGTCCCCTCTGTCCTGTCCTTCTCAGTAGTAAGGCACTCTGCTCCTGGTCTCTATCACTAGAATCAAGGCTCATCTTTGCTAAACCACCATGTAGTAATGGGGAAGGCTGCTGGGATGACTGGGATGTGACTTTTCAGAGGCAGAAGGCTGTTTCCCCTGGGACTACCTCCTCTGGCTGTCACACTAGCAAAGGTGGAGGGAGCCAAAATTGTATGTCCTTATCAGCTCTTTATATCCACTCTGTCACGTAGAGGAATAAAACAGTTCCTTTATTTTCCTATGCAGAAATTCATAGGGTTGATAATTGATGGTGTAGTGATTCAGCCCTGGAGCAAAAATGCAAAGACAGCAGGAATATTATAAAAAAAAAAAAATGTACTTTGGAAGACATATGTTTTAAATTGCAATTAGTATCTTCTGCAGGTGCCTGTATATTTGAGTTCAGGTTTGTTGGTGAGAGTCACGCAGTTGCACAAAACATTTGGGCAATGTTGCTTCAAACCAGGATGGTCATGTGTGAGTTTTCAGTTTTCCTGCTTTATTTCCAAAATGACAGTAATGCATCTATTTTTATTTTACTGTTTGCATTCACATTCTTTGTCACTGCACTTAAACCACTAAGTTACACTTTAGTTGCTTCTTAGTGAGAATAATTGCCTGTATCTTGCCAAACAGCCTGTGTCCACTATAAATTAAACTTGCATAAATTAGAAAGATGTATTTTGCTTTTGATAATCTGAGAATAATTTCTGCTATAAATGAACACCTTGATATGGCTAGTAGCAACTAGATGTTTATAAAATGTCTTCTGTGTAATAGGGAGCATATTTTTGTGTAATTAAGAGAATGAATGAGAGTTAAATTTTGAGGGAGTGCTGGTGGTATTGCCACCCTACTGTAATATAATATATACTAACACTTTTTATATAAAACTAATGTAATTTTTAGGAAGAGTTTTTATATTAAGCTAGAAATATATTCTAAACTTCAGCAATGCCAGCAAAATGCAGTGCCTAAAGAAAGAACAAACCCAGAGAGATAGTTAAAAAATCCCACTCTATATACAATGATTCCATTTTGCTGTGTTCAAAGGAAATTGTTGGGAAAGCAAGTTATTCTTTCCCTATTCTCACATAATTAGTTAATACCTCAGTCTTTGTGTGCTTGTTTTTGTCTGTTTGCTTATGAATTTCTCCTAGTTTAGAAAATTCTGTCAAATTTAGCATACCAAAATTATCACAACAAAGAGAAAAAAAAAGGAAAACACCCCATTTTCTTTCAGATTTAAACAGTGGAAAATATGAGACACTTTGGAGTCCAAGTACATACATGTAATCACATGTACACTTGATATAATTTACTCTCACTCTTTGAGCTGGAGTGAGCTGAAGAAACAGGTATTTATGACCACTCTTGTCTGAAAATAAGTGCTCTTATCACAAGACAGTTAATAAATTGATATGTTCCTTTGGTTTAAATATTTATCCAAGCTGATGTATTTCCTGCAATGCTGGTACTTGTTCTCATAATCTGTCACTAGTTGTGGAAAGTCTGTACTTTTATTTTCACTTTCAAATCCTGCCCTGGTTTCTAACAGCTGCCAGGTGAAGCAGATTTCATCTCTCATGTCTGTTCACCAGCTTAAAAAGTGACAATCACAGCCTGCATTGAGGCAACGTACCGGGAACACAAGCAGCTGCTTTTCTGGAGGCACAGATAAGGTATCATGTGAGCGAGCCAAGAGTCCCTGACAAGCATGAAATTGTGAGTTCTGCAATTTTTTTTTAATTTCTTTGCAGTAGCAGTTATGACAAGTCTGAACCCATGCAGGAGGTAATTAACGTGGTGGCATTTCATTCCAGGGGCTTTTCTGCAGAATGGATGTTGGACGCAAATGTTGGACCACAGGACACCTGGGTAGTAAGAAATAGCAGCCAGCTGTTCCACACAATGCAGTTTTTATGTAGCCACCTGTAACTACTCTCTAGAAACATTCAGTCTCAGGTCCTGTTTCTCTCACTTGTACAACAGCTAGTGAAGACACAGAAGTCATATTTATGTTCATAAATAGATTTTTTGAATCTTTCTGTAATAGAATATGCCAGCACAGTGAACTAACTGGTATTGTTTTATAAGTAGTGCTCATGAAAAAAGCATGATTTCACTGAGAAACAAGAAGGAAATGCCCAGCTCCAGAAACTCATCTCTTCTTTAGTAAGGAGTCAGAGTATTTCTAAAACCCTGTTATTTAGCTGCAGAATATTTTTACCACCTCTTAGTGTGACATGCATATAACATGAATAACAACCAGCACCAAGAACAGCATAGCTGAGGATATAAAAAAGATTGCACAGAGATGAAGAACTGTTTTCACTGTTGCCTCTTGAATGCATAAACCTTACATAGGTAAGTTCCTGGAGACCTGACAGTACTCCTGGGGAGCTGCTAAGCCTCATCTTCAATTCAGGTTTATCTCAAGGAACAAAAGGTTTTTTTATGATGAGGTGTCTAGGCAGGACTTTAGGTGTACAGCTGCCATTCCTGGTGATTATTATAGACAGTAAACCTTCACTTTTCTTTACAGCTAAAAATACACCACTTTGTATCTCAATACAATTTCCAGATTATTCTTTTCAGCTCCATTACAAGAATACAGAATACTCTTCTGCTGGCCTATACCACCTCCCTTCCCTGTTGTTCCACAGCAAGGCAGATGGAGAAGCCTTTTGAAGAAGTTCTTCTCTGTCCTCATAACCTTCTTCCATCGCTTCTTGGTGTTGTCCCAAAAGGCGACTGCATTTTCCCTCCTAAGGCAGCTGCGCCAGTAAAAAACACTGTTCTGGTTGGAAAGAGGAGGAGTCACAGCACACAGCGGCAGTGTCTGCTTCCAAGGTAGGCAACTCTGCTGAGCCCTGGTTGGGAGGTTAGACTTGAGCTACGAGGTGCAGCAACAAGGGCACAAACCATGAGCCTTCTTTCCTTTAGGGAATGATAATCTGGAATATCCAGGAAGGTCTATGCTTCAGATAGCAATCTGTCAGCTGCCTTTCGTGTCTGGCACTCACTTGCCTGCCTTCTGTAAGCATATGTATTTCCACTTATGGTTTTTTTGTTGTTTTGTTTAGGGTTTTTTTCCCAAGTTTGAAAGTTGCTAGGAATGGCAGCAGGAAATCCCTACGATCTGCTCTTTGTCACAAGAATAATTTCCACCTTATTAGGTACAAATTTATTTATATAACAACTGAAAGTAAAACAGAATGGAGGAGGGGGTGGAGCATCTGCTGCTGTCACTTATGCAAACCTTATTCTAACTTCTGTGTCGTGTTGACTTGCTGCTCAGCACTCCGAGACTTGTGAGTATTTCACAACTTTTGACATCCTCTTGTTTTCTTATTTTCTTCATTAGAAAGAGCTTAGCTCTTGGAGCTTAGCTTCAGACTATTAAATGCTTTTAAAAACTGTCTAATAAGGTTGCTTATAAAAGACATATTTTAAGTATTGTATTTAACCTCGCACTTGGCACCTGTTTCTCTGTTTCTGCTGTGTTAGAGAAATAGCAAATAGAAAACTGGTGGTAGCCCGTGAAAATTTGTCATTGTTTGCTAACAAATTCACTCATCAAAAATGAGGAGAAAACACAGCTAGTGCTCTGAGCCTGGTTAATATAGCAAGGACAGAGGCAGAAATCTGGGAGAAAAGTTATTTACTTCTTAGTGTATACAGTTGAAAGAACATGAAATGCAGGCAGAGAACAGAAAATCTGCAGTCAGTGGAATCTTACTGAAAACAGTGACAGAGTTTCTGTAGATGACAGCAGTGTAATAGAGAGATTTTAGTCAGTAGTAAACAAAAATAAATATATGCACTGATGAGTCTTGTTAAAAATAACACTTTCTACCTAGTCATAGAATCATAGATTCATACAGGTTGGAAAAGAGGGAAAGATGTGGGGAACAGAAACTTGTCACAGATTGTATTGTCACTACCTGCAAAATTATATCTGTATAGGTTTAATAGGAAATTCTCCTTCCTGTGCACAACCACTATCTTGCAATTCGTTCTGTGCAAAGATATTTTTAGACAACTTACCTTTAAGAGAGTCTTATACTGTGGAAAAAACTCCTGATGATAATTATCACAATATGTTTGTCTATACTTTCCAAGAAGTACATAATGAAGTGCTTCCTTTTTCTCTAGGGATGTTTCTTTCTATTTACAGTTAGAAATGAATTTGGCATGTATCACTTAAATGGAAACATTTAACCAAACATTTGGTAAACCAAACCACATGGTTATTTTTTTCATGGAAGAAGATAATAATAGACGAAATTCATCTAAACAAACACCACTTATAGCTCAATAGAGGTGTTAAATATGGGAGTCTACTGGGCTGTTTGAAGCTTAGGGTGACTTTATAGCTGTGCCCTGCTCTGCACCAGCACTAGAGAGCAGCGGTGGGCAACCCCTGGTACAGGGGCTAGGGCTCTGGGAATGAGGCTATCCAGGGGTGTGAGAGAGACAAACTGCTGGAATTGCATCCCAAAACAGGCCCTGCATGGCACAGGGGATTCCTAGTTCTCTCTCTGCCTGGCAGAGCACAGTGACTTAAGGGTGGAGGAATGTCAATAGGCTTCTGCACATCTCACCTGTGACTGCCCCAGTGCCCCAGGTGACCTGGTACATGAAGTGGGAGGCTCTGCAACTGGAATGGAACAATAATGAGGAGGATTGTCTATCTGGCTTGGATGTGTCACTAAGGTTAATTCAGCCCTGTGTCAAAATTACTTCCATAAAGAGAAAAAAAGACAGATTGATATCATAGAAGATCCTTTCTGAAGGGA
The DNA here is from genome assembly GCA_003676055.1 of Chloebia gouldiae. NCBI lineage: Eukaryota > Metazoa > Chordata > Aves > Passeriformes > Passeridae > Chloebia > Chloebia gouldiae. The sequence continues at coordinate 1,847,866 of QUSF01000060.1, forward strand.
ACAGAAAGCCCCATATGCAGACCAAGCAGGCTTCTTCAGGAAGTCTGCATCCTTCCTGGGGCCTGGGTTAAAGATATGAAGTGAAAGTATCATCCTGTGGCACAACCCTCTGGTTATTATCCATTTTCTGTTTTTTTCAGGTAGGCAGTGATGAAGTTGCAGCACTAAGTTCCAGGGCAATTAAGAGACTCCGGTGTCTTGGGATGACTGTTAAGGGATCAGGAGCACAATTGTTGCTCTCCTCTATTCATCCTGTGGCAGGGAAGGAATGGTACAATCCAGCAGACCAATACCTTGCTCCAAGCCTGGTATCACCTGCAGAATTTAGGGATTTTGATCATGATTTGGTCTACTTAACACTGGAACTTCTGGCAGTGAATGGGGTGCACCTGTCCCAAAGGAAGAAAAAGGTCTTTGCACAGAAATTGGCAGGGCTTATCAAAACAACTTAAAAATAAAATGGGGGAAATGGTAAAACCAAGCTCACTAGAGGTAAACTTGAAGGTAGCCCACCAGTTTTTGCATGACTATGTGCTAGCGAGTTCCTTCTATCTGCCACTGAAGGCAGGGGATGGAGATCTATATGGCAAAAAAGAAACAAAGGTCAGTGATGTTTTAGAAACCCTGGAAGCACCTGTGAATAGTCATGTAGGAGTTAAGAGTTTCTCTCCCCAAGGAGGTCGTGGAATCAGCAGCTCAACTGAAGTGCCACTACATCAATGCACACAACATGAGCAAACAGGAGGTTAAGCAGCAAGAAAATTAGGAGGGCCAAAGCCCAATTGCAGCTTAATCTGGCTACTGCCCTAAAAGACACACAAAAAATTTCAGCAATGGGACCAGGCCTGTCAGCCGGACTATGTTGCTAGGGAGGGTCACAGAGCAGATCATCTTGAGTGCTATCCTGTAGCAAGTACGGGACAACCAGAAGATCGGGCTCATCAGCAAGGGCATAAGGCAAGTCCTGCTTATCTTGTCTGATTCCCCTCCACAACATTCTTCTGAAGAAACTGTATAGTCATGGGTTGAACTGGTGTACTCTTTGCTGGGTGAAAAACTGGCTGGTTACCCAAGCCCAGAGTAGTGGTGAATGGAATTAAATACAGCTGGAAGCCAGTTATCAGTGGTGTTCTCCAGGGCTTAGTGCTGGGGCCAGCCCTGATCAGTATCCTTATCAACGATCTAGATAAAATCAGTTTGCAGATGACAAGTTGAGTGGGAGGGTAGGAAGGCTCTGCAGAGATCTGGACAGGCTAGATTGAGAGACCAAGGAATACTGTTTGAGTTTCAACAAGGCCAGGTACAAAAGTTCAACCCCATGCAACACTACAGACTTGGGGCAGAGTGGCTGGAAAGTTGCCTGGTGGAAAAGGACCTGGGAGTGCTGGTCAACAGCAGCTGAACATGAGCCAGCTGTCAGGTGGCCAAGAAGGCCAGTGGCATCCTGGCCTGGACCAGCAATAGTGTGGCCAGCAGGACCAGGGCAGTGATTGTCCTCCTGTATTCAGCACTGCTGAGGCCACACCTCAAGTGCTGTGTCCAGCTCTGGGCCCCTACTGCAAAAAAGACACTGAGGTGCTGGAGTATGTCCAGAGAAGGGCAATGGAGCTTGGGAAGAGTCTGGAACACAAGTCCTATTAGGACTAGCTGAGGGAGCTGTGGGTATTTAATCTAAAGAAATGGAGGCATGGGTGTGACCCTATTGCTGTGTAAGTCCCTAAAAGGAGGTTGTAGACAGGTGGAGTTTGATTTCTTTTTCCCCAAGTAACAAGTGATGAGACAAAATGAAATAGCCACAAGTTGTGCCAGGGAAGGTTCAGATTGCATAATACAAAAGGTTTCTTCACCTAAAGAGTGCTCAAGCATTGGAAGAGGCTGTTCAGGGAAGTGGTGGAGTTGCCAACACTGAAGATCTTTAAAGGACAAAAATATATGGTGCTCAGGTTAATGTCTGGACTCAATGATATTAAAGGTCTTTTCCAACCTAAACAATTCTATGATGTCACTATGAATGCATTATATCTTGCTGTCATTATGAATGTTTGAATTCTCTGGGAAAAATAAGATTATGGTCAGATCCTGAGGAGAGAAGACAAAGGACTCTGCATGATTCAATGTGAATCAAGCAAAAACTGTTCATTGTGCTTCTAAACATTGTTTTTATTTACTTCTTATCTTGGTCTACACAGTCATGCATTGTTTGATTTGTAGCTCTGCTTTGTTGATGCATCTCTTGATTGGTAGCTCTACTTTGTCCACGAGGCAAGCATGCATCTCTTTCTTAATCTAATTGGTAGATGCTGTTAAGTGTTATTTTACTCAGATTGACACCCCTTGGTCTGTCAGCAACTTTTCTGCTTCTTCTTTTTTCTTGCAACATCAGCTTTTTTAGCCACAAAGATAACCTTGTTCTGTAGTTCCAGAAGGTTAGGCTGGTTCATTTAGTACTTGTTCATTTTCCTGTAAATATGATCCTACAAGATCCATTCTAAGGCTGCCTTAGAGTTCACTGAAAATAGAGAAGGGTCACAGGAGGCAGAGGTATAGGCTGATAGGAGTAGTTGGGAAGTATGGATAATATAATACTAGGAAAGTTCATCCTCAGTTTGCAGTATCTTTCATGCCATGGACAGTGATACATTTGACACAAACCTCCCAGTATCAGGTTCAGGGTTCTGCCAGAACAACAGTTCCCTCTTCTGTGCTCAGAGGTCAACACAGCAGGGAGAAAGGCAGTCTGGAACAGCTGGCTATGAGACATTCCGTTCTGTCCAGTGTGGTTTGTAACCCAGAGTGGGTCACTGCTTTGCAGGCCAGCACAGTGCTGCTGCTTGCAGGGAGCAGGGAAGCACAGCAGCTCGCATCCAGTTTTTGGAACAAACTTATTAGTCTGCACAAAAGTACAGATTTTATTCCTCCTGCTTTTTTACATGACTCAGTCTTGTTGCTATGCTCTGTATTTCAATACTGCACCATTATTAGGAGCTAAAACCCAGGAGAGTGAATACTCATGCATTCCTGTTTTTTTGGATTTTTTGAGGCTTTTCTGTGCACTCAAACAATCATAATGAAAGATAGTGACTTTAAAGGTTATTTTAACTACAGGACTGTAATTCAGTGACAATTCTCATTATTATAATATGTTCCCAATTCTCTACACCAAATTATAGTGCTAGGCAAAACAAGAACATCCCAAGCATGCCCATTTACTCTCCATGCATGCTAAAATTTTTCTAATTTCCAAAAGTATTTTTAAAGTAACTGCTTAGAAATGGAGAAAGGAAATCCCTACTCTTAGTTACTTATTATCAGCTACTAATTTCTCAGAGAAATGTTTATGAAGCAAAATCTCATTTTCTATAGCAGCTTCCAAATTTAAAGATATTTTCTCACTCAGCTGAGGTGTCTGATTCCCATTTTACAGGTTTTGACAGGACAGAAATTAATTCCAAGAATGAATGATGACATATTAACAAACAAGGTGGTAGACTTTGTCTCTGCAAAGAGCAAACTCTAATGGAAGGCACTATTAGTAGTTCCTTATGAGAATGTATGCTCAGAACTCCTTTTTGACCTAATATTTAATGGGACAGAACCATGTTGGAAGCCCCTGATACCTACACACACACAAGTTATTCATTCACAGAGGAAAGGACTTCTGGTTTCATATCATTGATCATATCATTTATTCCATACCAATTTACCTTCTCACTGCCTCTGTGCCAAACAGAGAAGGTTCCTGCACACTGGAGTTTCCTCTGCTCTTGCTGCTCCAGTGCTGTTCCCAAGACAGGTCTTGTGATCCTGTGCTCAGAATCACAGAACCACACAGAATAGTTAGGTTGGAAGGGACCTTCAAGATCATCGAGTTCAACCCATGCCCTAAACACCTGAACTAAACCATAGCACTAGGTGTCATATCCACTCTTTTTTTGAACACATCCAGGGATGGTGACTCCACCACCTTGCAAGGTAGGGCATTCCAATATTTTATCACTCTTTCTGTGAAAAACTTCTCCCTAATGTCCTCTCGTTCTGACATTTGTTGCCTGGAAAAAGAGACCGACGCCACCTAGCTTCAACCATCTCTCAGGAAGTTGTAGACAGTGATAAGGTCACCTCTGAGTCTACTTTTCTCCAGGGTAAACACCCCCAGCTCCCTCAGTCATTCCTCAAAGGGTTTGTGTTCCAAGCCCCTCACCAGCCTTGTTGCTCTTCTCTGGACACGCTCAAGCATCTCAATGTCCTTCCTAAACTGAGGGCCCCAGAACTGGACACAGCACTCAAAATGTGGCCTCACCAGTGCTGAGTACAGGGGAGAATGACCTCCCTGCTCCTGCTGGCCACTCTGTTCCTGATCCCTGAAGGTAGGACCAGAAGAGAAACGCATTTCATCCAAGCTGCCTGTACTTCATCAGTGTAAACAGAGATCCAACTTGACCAGGGCTGAGTGTCATCTTTGAGATACTATTCTTCTCTCTGAGAAGTCTGGTCTAGGATTTTCTCTACATCCTTTAACTGACCTGGGGCCTGTTCTCCATCATTCATCAGGATTTATGGGTGGGTAGGGATAAATTTTTATATCATGATGAGAGCACAAAGAATTCAGGCAGCTTGGCAGCTAATAAAAGCTTTGTCTTCCATTCATAAATCAATGTATTACTGTAAAAGAAGGAAATGGATTCCTGCTTACTTACTTATTATTTCCCTTAGAAATTAGTGAGGAATAGCAGAAATATTTGGAAGCCATCAGGAGATGTACTATATAATTAAGCTGTTGTCCATTCTGATAAGTTATTGTAAGCAGGTTACCAGATACTTGCATCATTACAAATTACCATACAGTATTTCATGCTATAACAGATGAGGTAGGTCCTTAGTGGCAGCAGAGGGTGATAATTCAGACATCGTTGATAGAGCTGCTATATATTGCAACTGAACAATTTAATAGTTTCCCAATTAACTCTAATGTCAATTCTTAAATATTCTTCACCAAAAAATGCTGGATGGAGTTGTTTTGCCCACTGAATTGCTTTTAAAAGACTGTTTTATAAAAATATATGTAGACTAAGAGAGTTGCACTCTGTGGTACTTAAAAAAGTCTTATACCAAAGTTGTTATCCAGCCCACTCATGACTGAAATTTATCAAATATATTAGGAAGTTTTTGTAAGTAAAAATAAAAGAGAAGAAAATTTACTGGCTGCAATTTATTTTTGAATAGATGAACCATCATATTTTAAATTTCTAGTAAGAAATTATTCCCACTGCACCTTTCTCTTGCTGCAGTGTCTTCCAGAAGGCTGTGAATGTCAAGTGTTGGTAATTTTCTTCCCTACAGTTTAAGGACAGTGCAGGAAAGTTTATTGTCTCTGCTGGAGAAGGAACCTGATCTCATTGACACCGTCTGCCGTGGACTGTGTTTGTGAAAATACAAATTGGACAATGCATTGTGCTAAAAATCTTGTGAAAAACATATATATTAGAAGACCCATTTTTGGTAAAAGAATAACAACAGTGACAAGGTTTACTTCACCTATCTTAAAACTAATTTTAACTGTTAATATGTTGTTAACATACTACTAACATTGGTTCTTTTTGGTTGATAAGCAACATGATAGAAAGTTGGGCATGAACTCTGCAGCCTCTTTTGATGCTGCATTGGCTAATTTAGAATTATGGCAGTTCTACAAGTGGGGCCTGCAATATATTCTGGCAAGTGACAAAGCTGCTGTCTGTTTTCTTGTAAGGGAAGAAACCCTTACCTGCTCTTGAGAACTAAGGAATTCTCTGTGGGAATCTATGTGCCTGAGTTCTGAAAGCTGCAGCTGGTTACTGCCACCAACCTACTAGTAAAAGGAAAAGCTATCAACATGAGCACACTTGCTCAAAAATAATGAATGATACCTGTTATTATAAGTCATACAGTCAAGTTGCCTCAGGCTGAATGTCAAATTAACTTCAGCCTGAATGCCATGAAAATAATAAAGACAGAAGAGGCATACTTGTTAGAACCAATGGCTGTAATGTGCTTATGAGAACACAGGAACGTGAGTCACAGTGGCTCTCAAAGGCCCAAGTACTGTAACCTTTGACAGGAAAACAACCAGTACACTTTGTTTCCCTGATAGTGTACTTTGGCACTAGGAGTGTAGCTCCTAGAGTTTTTCGTTATGCTGCTTCTTGGAAAGGATAACAGGCCAATTGCTGTTTCATATTCCTGAGGTTTGATTAATGCTGATAGTAAGATTAGTTGTACCCAGGGCTGTCATATGCAGTGGAGAGGCTGGGCAGCAGAGGGGGTGAGAGGAGGTTGGCATTGGGAGTTCACCAGGGATTGCATTGTTACCTGTTCTCAGCCTGGGGATTCCAAGGGTAAATCTGTCCTGCAGCGACCAACACTGGATGCTGGTGATGGCCAAAGCCATCAGACTGGGGTTCACATAAGCTGCCTCACTGCTTACAGCTTTCTTTCACTCATTTTATTTAGTTTTTAATAATTTTTATTGAATAAAAAAAGGTCTACAGCCTTAGTTACACTATCTTATAGTAATTATTTACATGGGTGCAAGAAATGTAATTTTACACTAGCTAGAATATATATATATATATATATATATATATTTATATATATATATGCCACTTACCAGTATATCACCCATTTTCTTCTTGATCATGGATTAGTTAATTTTTCTCAAAAGGATAGGAAAGGATAAGAAAAGAGGAATTTCACTCTACAAATGCAAAAATATTGGAAGAACCTAAATATTTTGGGCCCAGTATGTAATATCTGAGGATAAATTTTTATTTTTAAGTGATTGTTTAGTATTCTAGGATTGTCTGTGTTCACTTTAGCCCCTAGTGTGTTCCAGTGCAGCTGTGATGCATTGCTGCCGGTTTGAACTAAGCTCTGCAAAGACACTTCTTTTCTTCAGTCTGTAACTTCTACCATGGAGAAACCTGAGCTAGTATCTGAGCTGGCTGACTATTGCAACCAGAAATATTTCCCTGGGGAGCATGAAACATCCCATCCTAGGGGCAGATATGCAAAGCAAATAATAGGGAGGATTTATTGTGAGACAGAACTCAAAATTATTGCTGCTTGTGAAAAATCAGTATTAAGGAGATTGCCCAAATCACAGAAAGATGGTGAGATGAAGGCAAGGGCAAGGACTCAGGGCTGTATCCAGCTGCCTATGTCATTGAACCCAGGTTTTCTTTCTGTGATCTTGTGTCTCCTTTTCTACACATCTTTTTTGACAACCAAAGCCATTTATACAGGGGTTTGGTTTGGCTTTTTTCCAGGAGCTTTGTCCACTCAGTGAAAACAATCCATTTGGTTCACAAATGCTCTATGAGAAAAAGGAAATCATTACATCATACTGTGATTAAAGATTTATTACCTTTTTATAATTATGAATTCATGGGAAGACAGTGAGGATGGAATTGAGTTTGAAGTTGAGTAGAATATGCTTTAGTGATCATAAATCCTTCTACTTCTGCTACCCTCAAACTTTCTCCTTACTTTCATTTCCACCTTGTCTTTATCCTTTGCTGTATTCTCCATCCAGTCATATAACTCAAATTCCACTTCTATGCACCAGCAACATCACTGATGTGCTCCTAAGCCTTCACAATGCTGTTCTTGTAGAAAGTCTATGTACACACACACAAAAAGTTCTGCTTGTCTTGGGAACTCTGAGATGGAATATGTCAGTGAAGAGACTGCTGGAGGCCACTTACATAATGCCAAAAAATTGCTTCTGCAATTATATAAATAAAATAAGCCACTCAGGACTTGGCCAAGTTTATGCCATTTTTCTAGGCTGCCAAACTTGAAAACACTACCACAAAGCACAGCTTTAATTAAATACTTATAAACATTATATTTATACTAAATAAATGCATATTTTCTGCTAATTTGTTATTGGAAATGATTGAATTACTCTCAATGGGACTTAAAAGAAAGTCACTAGCCTGAGTAAATAGTACATTGTAGAAAATTCCAGCTCCAGTAAGTTCATTTTGATCAAAATACAGGGAACTGAAACTGAGTCTTATTGTTTGAGATCCAGCTGCTGAAGGGCTACATAACTGGCCATAGTGCCTTTACACATTACAGAAACAAGACTGTGTTCTCAGCTCATATCTCTGACATTCTCTCTGCTTAATTTTCTAAGACAGTGCTCATGCAATCACACATCTGTGTGTGTTTTCCATCCTCCACCACATTTCTTTTAATTCAAGGCCTAATTTCATTGTATAGTTCATATTTGGAGGAGACACATACAGGACCCTTCTTCAAGCCTCCCACCTAAAGCTGGGCTGACTTTGACATCACAGCAGGTTGCTCCAGCTTTGGTTGATTTTTTAGTACCTCTGAGGATGGGGCTTCTTCAACTTCTGTAGGGAGCCTCTTTCACACATTTATTTTCTTTCAGATTATAAAAATATTAATATTAATATCCAAATAAGCTGTTCTGCAACATGCTTTCATTTTCTGCTGTATCTCTTTGAAGTCTTGCTATGAGTATGAAATCTATTGCTTGAACAAAAATTAGCTTGTTTCTCCAACCACAAAACTTACAAGATTTGAACATGAATCTAGGGGAAAAAATTATAAAAGAAAAGTGAAACCTTCCAATTGTATTTTATTGTGTCATCTGTAGAAAGGTAAAACAAAAAGGGAAATTAGCTTGTCAGACAGTTACCATGTTTGTCGTGAGAAATCACAAAAATTGTCTCTTGCTGACAATACACTTTTTCCAGGGGAATCCCCTTTACCCTACAGAATTCAAAGATTGGATTCTACTATCTAAATAAAAATAACCTTTTCAAGAAGTCTATCTTGTGTTTTCCATTAATTTATAATACATACAGGGAATTTGTAGAAGTTACTCACAAAATTTCAGAGGCTTCCTGCTTTGAATGATCTTAATGGATAGGCTGGAATCCACTCAGAAATCTATTGTGGCTTTATAGTTACATCTTTTCCCCCACATGTAGGCCCCAAAATGTAGTTTCCCGATCCATATGATGTGCTTCTCTTCTGAGTAATGGTCCAGCAGTCAGGATGCTGGGGACGGTACAGCCAACACAAAACTCTGCTGGAGCATTGAGCAGGCTGCAGACTCAGGTAAGGATCACTTAAACAACATGACTTTTTTTTTTTTTTAATTTCAACACAACTTTTAATGTTATTTTGCAACCCAACATAAAAAGTAGGTAATAAAGCAAATTTAAGGCTTGGAAACATCTCCAGTATTTAGATTAAATTATAGATTATGCTCTATAATTTTTACGTTGGTTTTTCCACTCCTTGTTGTTCAGTTGTACCAGAATTAACTTTTACACCATAAATAGGTCCTGGGTTTTTTCACATTCATATTTTTCAGTTGATTTGTGGCACAGCAAGTTCTAGCCAACTTTTCTGCTCGGTCCTAATCCCTGCACCTGGCTGATATTTCACAACATGTGAGTCCAAAATCCCTGATTTTTGAGAGTATTTACTACACTCTTTACTGTGGGGAGAAATCCTTTAAAGTGTCCAGCCTCTGTAGCACTTTTCAGAGCTCCCCACACATCTCCTAGATGATTCAGTAGCAGTTACATTTCCAGTAGGTGGTGTGGCCAGGTGACATTTTATAACCCCGAAGTCATTAGCATTTGGTGTTGTCTCAAAACAGGCTGTGCAAGAGGCAGATCCACACACAGAACTAAGGTATTAGACATATTTACAGTTCTGTCCAGAAATGGAGGCTGGATGGCACCTCCACAAAGCCAGCACAATGACTATAGAAACTCCTCACTATTTATAAAATTTTAGCAAACAAAGGCATTAATGTTCATTGGCTACAAGTCACATAGTTATCTTATTCGTAATAATTCTTCTATTGGTTGATGATTCTTATGTTAATTAGTCCTATTCTCAGTTTTTCTCATTTTTTCTGCTGGCTTTCCAGTTTTTTTTCTACAGAAGTCACAGAACCAATCATCTCGATTTTGAGTTACTTATTGATTATCCAATAGTTTTGTATGACTTCATGCAAAGTGACAGTGATTGCATCAGTCTATGCTTTTATTAAAAGCAAGATGACATAGAGCTCCTGATTTTAGAGAAAAATTTGGAACTCAAGTGCCTCCGATGAAACCTATGGAAAGTTGGAAGCAGGTCATGATTCACTGTCTTGAGCATGCAATTCTTCCACAGTGATTGCCAGTAGTATATGTAAATAACCTAAGGTTATTTACTCTTGTAAGGCTGTGAAAAAATCAAATGTATGACAAACAAATAAGTCTTTATTTACACTGAGCATTTCAAATACATATTCAGCCAGTGTTGTTTTGACTACAGGATTTCCTCAACAGTTCTTAAAAGAATATAAAAAACCATTACTCTTGTAGCAAGATGCAGACACAGGATTGTGTGGCTATCAGAAAGCAAGTTTGTTTTGCCCTCTGGTCATACTAATGTTGCCTCTGCTATGACTCACCTATTTAAATGCCTTCATCCTTCATGATAAATTAAAACAAGTCTCATGTTCTGGAAGCAATTCCGTTTGCTTCCAAAGCCAGTGAACATTTTTAAATACAACTGTACCATTACCTCTTTTAAAGATATATGTGAGTTTGGTATTTTTGCTATTAGTTTATCATCTCTTAAATTAACAATTTTATGCTGTTTCTTATATTTATATACAGTGAATGATGAAGGTACAAACAAAAAGACAACATCCTTCTCAATAAGGCTTAGTTTCTAAAAACAAGTGTAACACACAGCCAGATGTAACATATAGCTGTAACATCTATGTTGTGCCCCTTAAAAGAATTAAAAGTGCAGGTTAAGTTGAAAATATAAATCAGAGTAGAATAAACTACTGATAGGAAAAAAGCTGAGGGATTCCAACCACTAAGAATATATATATTGTTGTGCACTCTGTGATTGTTTAGTACAGATTTTTTTCCTTTAAATCTTTAATAATCATTAAGGACTTGAACTATATGATGCTTTTCTAGATGAGCTATCTAGATGAACTATTCAATTCTTTTCAATGAGATTATTTATATAAAATAGTCCTAAAAACTACTGCACAAGAGTGAACTTAAGTACATTCTGATAATATCAGAAGTTTCAGAACAGTTTCCAGAGATCAGATCAAAGAGGTATCAATCTCTGCAGAACAGACAGGTAGTTACATTAGCAAAAATTTAGGAACCAAGGTTCACAGTCAGTTTCCCAGAAATCAGATCAGCCTTCCATAACCAAAATGGCTGAGTAACAGAATCTGTTGGCCACTTTGTTATGAGTTGTCTTCATACACCTGAAGAAAAAGAGGTCATAAACAAAGAGTTAGAAAGTAGCCGGTCCTTGGGAACTTGACAGGGAAGCAAACGAGATGTTAATCTATAGGCTCACAAATAACTCCTTACCCAAGGCACTGAAGAAGCTCCTGTTCAGTGCAAGTCTATAAGCTGTGATGCTCTTCAGTGGTTCTAGAAAGTCATTGTTAAGGAGATTGCTGAATGAAAGTTTCCATTGACATGTTTCTTTAGTATAAATCACTAAACTAACATAAAAATGAGAGCAAAATTAGAAAAGCTAATTTTGTTTGAGGAGATTAGCTCTAAGAGCCACTAGTGCAAGCAAGATTTTTCTCCTGTGTTCCACTGACTTATGAAAAACACAATTTTCATGATTCCTGCCAGGAAGAAATGGATGTAATATTTTTTGTTCTCTCGTTCCCAAGTAAGGATAACAAAGTCTCTTCCATGGGTCATTCTACAATCTCTTGATATCCTCCTGCCTACATATTTTGTCTGGTGGCTGAATCACAGGCACGGTAGTGGAGTGATATAATATCAGTGTCCAGCCTGGATTTGTGAATCACTGTTCTTTCAGAGCATTCAATGGTAGTTACCTAAGCCAAGAAATAATACTTTCCTTAATGAAGTTATTATAGGGAAAGTTTATTCAAAGCTTTTTTTTCATTTTTCATGTTTCATGTTTCATTTTTCATGTTTTTTTCATTTTTCATTTTTCATTTTTCATTTTTCATTTTTCATTTTT